>PISX010006932.1:0-93317 GCA_004024625.1 Mellivora capensis | reverse complement strand
AGCCAAAGAGCAGGGAGGAAAATCCATTCTGCATTCAGCAATATCTTCCAGGGCAGCCACTTTCCAGGGTCGTTTAGGTGAGAGGCAAGGTACATGCTGATTGCAGGAGGACCCAGGAACCCTGAGAAGCACACGGTGCAGCAGCTACAGATCTGAGCCAAAAGATTATGAAACAGTCTATTAAAAAAAAAAAAAAAAAAAAAAGCTTTTCCTTCTGCCAAAGCTATCTGAACACAGCTGCATACAAGGCTAGTGAGGAATCTTAACAAGCTTAAAGGGACCGTATTTCAGATACTCAATAACCAAAGGTGGTAGACACAAGGATTTTGAGCACTTACTATGTGTCAGGCACCCTGATCTCATTTCACCTTCACTATGAGGTGGCAATTATAAACTTCATGTGACAGATAAAAACACTGATGTGGAGAGGTTAAAAAGTTGTCCCAAATGACCTAGCTGGCAGAGAATCAAGGCCCAAAGTTCAATACGGGTGAGGCTCATCAGGAATAAACTCAAAATTCCAACCTGTCCTGCCTGATAAAGAGAACACTCGTTTCTGAACATCAGCTATGCCTGGAACTCAACTAACATTTCTGTGTGTATTGTATCATCTAAACCTCACAGCGATCACGTAAGACAGGGAGTCCTTATTATCCTCATTTTAGATGAGGAAGCTAAGGCAAGAGGTCAAGTAACTCAGCCAAGGTCATGACACTGCCAGGATCTGAACCAGGTCTACCTAATTCCAGAGCCCCATGTTAGAACACTCACTCTTGACAACCGACAGGAGAGTCACGCAGGTCATCCTACTGCCCAAACAAGCTGCATGAAGACTTCAGCCCCCCTCCCCAGCAGACTGTCCCCATTCCAGGGTTACCTTTCAAGTCATCCAAGCACTCCTCAGTGCGGGCACAGAGTCACTGGCTCTGGGAAGGCTGACAGTGACATCTGTACCTTGCTATGGACAGGGAGCTCTGTTAACACAGCATGGGTGAAGGAGAAGGCTCCCAGCAATGATCCCCAGATGCCTGCGAGTGCAGAAGCTGACAGCTCCTTTCTGCAGGCTCGGCTGCACCGGCCCACCCACCTCACGGCAACTCCTCCCCTCCCCAACAGCTCACAGGCCTATTTTGTATTCTTAACAGTAGACCATGTGCCTCCTCTTAGAGCAACCGTGATTTCCCAAAGGAGACGACTGTCTAGACAGAGCATCCCAATCCATCTTGACAAGAAATGGGCCACACAATGTCAGGTTTGATGGTGTTTGGGGGGGTCTGTGTTCAGCACCCCAACGAAGGCTCTGGGCCTGGCACCTCTGGGTTATCAGACTGTAGCATCTCGCAGCACAACAGCTGATATCCAGGGTTAGAACTGGCTTCCCAGGGGCACCTGGGTGGCTCAGTGGGTTAAGCCGCTGCCTTCAGCTTGGGTCATGATCTCAGGGTCCTGGGATCGAGCCCCACATCAGGATCTCTGCTCAGCGGGGAGCCTGTTTCCTCCTCTCTCTCTGCCTGCCTCTCTGCCTACTTGTGATCTCTGTCAAATTAATAAATAAAATCTTAAAAAAAAAAAAAAAAAGCTTCCCAGCCAGGCAAGTGATACCCAAGAGAAGATGCAGGCATGTAACCCCAGGTTTATGGGTCAGGCACTCCCAGACACACCACAGGAACTATTCCAGTAATTAGGTTCAGACTTGACAGAGCTCTTCTACACATGTTTAGAATGAAGTGCCAGGCTTGGAGGGAGACCAAACACTAATATGTGACAGGTACTACGGCAGGTACACTCACAGCCAGTATCTTAATTCATATTCACAACATCCAAAGAAAATATTCACAACATTTTATGAGGTAGATAGGACTGCTTTTTTTTGTGTGTGTCTAGGATTGCTTTTACTTTTTTTTAACTTTTTTTGTGATTAAACCTGACTTACTGAGGTCATAGACTTTTTATTTTAAGATTTTATTTATTTATTTGACAGAGATCACAAGGAGACAGAGAGGCAGGCAGAGAGAGGAGGAAGCACACTCCCTGCTGAGCAGAGAGCCCGATGTGGGGCTCGACCCCAGGACCCTGAGATCATGACCCTAGTTGAAGGCAGAGGCTTAATCCACTGAGCCACCCAGGCGCCCCTAGGATTGCTTTTATACAGAAAAGGCAACCGAAGCCCAGAGAGGTAACATAATTTGCCCCAAATCACACAGGGAATGGTAACTTCAGAATCAAATTCATTTTTAAATATGATTCCAACACCCTTACACCCAGTCAATCACAAGCTATTTATTTATTCTGCAAATATTTATCAAGTACCTTCCAAGGGCACATAGTAATGCCACTTAGAGAAAACACGATTGCTAACATGATAGACTGTGTCCAGTCACCAAAGAACTTACGTTTTCAAGAAAAGCAGTGCAGATCTGAAAGGAAGGTACAAAATAATGAGATTAGGGCCTTTGATGAGTGATCAGAGCAGGCTTCTCTAAGGAAGTGGTATTTGAGCTGAGACCTGAGGGATGAGAATGAGCCAGCCATTTGCAAAGCTATGCAAAGAGTGCAGGCAGAAGTTACAAGAAGTGTGAGGGCTGGCTGCCAGAGAAGGTTTGTCATGTCTAGAGAACATAAAGGCCACCAGGGACCAAGGCTGAATGAATAACACGGAAGAATATTTGAGATGACGCAGGGCCTTGCTGACCACAGAAAAGAGTCTCAATTTTGTTGTAAGGGCAATGAAAAATCAGAGAATAGTTTTAATTATGGGACTGACATGATCTGATTTGTGCTTTTGATTTTGTTTTTGTTTATAAGTAGGCTCCATGCCCAATGCAGAGCCCAAGGCAGGGCTTGAACTCACAACCCTGAGATCAAGACCTGAACTGAGATCAAGACTCAGACACTTGGGGTGCCTGGGTGGCTCAGTGGGTTAAGTCTCTGCCTTCAACTCAGGTCATGATCCCAGGGTCCTAGGATGGAGCCCCGCATCAGGCTCTCTGCTCAGCAGGGAGCCTGCTTCTCCCACCCTCTCTGCCTGCCTCTCTGCCTACTTCTGATCTCTGTCTAATAAATAAATAAAACAAAACAAAACAAAAAAAGACTCAGACACTTAACCTACAGAGCCACCCAGATGCCATGAATTTGTGCTTTAAAGAGATAACTCTACTTGTCGTGGGCAAGGAGGGGGCCGGAGTTAGGAATTAGGGGAGGAATCTGGTGACTAGACCGGGCTGATAGTAGAAGAGATGGATTTTATATTTGAAGATAGGACCAAAAAGAATAGCTGATTGACTGTTATGTGAATAGTAAAGAAACAAACTCCTAGGTTCCTAGCTTGACCAACTGGGTGGAAGGAAGTACCAAGCATAATGAGAAAGACTGAAGGAAAAGCCAAATGTTCATGAGATAGTCATGGATTTTATTCTTTTTTACACTAAGAAGAAAAAAAGAGTAGATCTAGTTGTGTTTTTTTCTGGGGAAGCTGTAAATGAAAGGCTTGAAACTGCTCAATCTGGTGAAGAGCTGCTGGGAATGAAAAATGGAGAATAAACATCAAGAACCTAAAAAGTTGACCTAAGAAACAGCAGTTCCATGTACTTCATGTGGCCATCCACTACTAAGCTGGGATCCACAGGTGGAAGGCAGACACAGAAGTTCAGAGGGATGTTAGATGGAGAAGGACAGTCTTGTGGTCAGAGTTGTGAAAGGGGATAGAGCTGCCTCCAGGTGACAATGACTTCCCTGTCATTGACAGTGTTAAAGAATAAATCAAACGACCCCTTGGCTGGATGGTTAGCAAGAAAATTCAATAATTGGGTGAGCAAATCCCTCTGAGCCTAAAATCCTTCTTACCCCTAAAATCTTGTGGTTTTAAGATACAATCTTTGTTGATCTGACCATTAGGGCTGGAGTTTTCCCAATCAGGCAGAACTTCCTTGATATGTCCTACCTTTTAGAAAGCAATGAGAACAGCATTAGCTTATTTCAGCCACTATAAAGTGACTTCTAGTTTACTTCTAAGTGTCCTACAAGATGCTGAAAGTATAGGATATACTGGTGTACTTTCATATAGTTTTGTAAAAGGCACAAGCTTTGAATCAGATATCCAAGATCTGCAATTTATTAGCTCTGTGACCTGTGGCAAGTTATTTAAATCCTCTTGAGTGTCCATTACTTTCTTGGAAAAATGGGTAGACTAAAAAAAAAAAAAAAGAAAGAAAGAAAAGAAAGAAAAATGGGAAAACTAATACTTAATTTGCTGTGAGGACCAAAGTCCACTACTGAACCATTACAGCAAGAGTAATAATGATAGGGGCACCTGGGTGGCTCAGTGGGTTAAGCCTCTGCCTTCAACTCAGGTCACGATCTCAGGGTCCTGGGATCGAGCCCCACATCAGGCTCCCTGCTCAGCAGGGAGCCTGCTTCTCCCTCTCTCTCTGCCTGCTGCTCTGCCTACTTGTGATCTCTCTCTCTCTCTGTCAAATAAATAAACGAAATCTTTTTTAAAAAAAGAAGAATAATGATAACTAATATCTATCGAGTCATTGCTATATCCTAGTATGTGCTATGTGCTCTCTGTGCATTTTTTCCCACTTAATCTTTACAACAACCCAGGAGGCAGATACCACTGTTATCCCTGTTTTAAAAAGTAAAGACTTCTAGAGGTTAAATAACTTCTCTAAGAGTCATATAGTTAGTAATTGCTCAATTGGGGGGGTGGGGGGGGACAAGCAAACATCAACAAAAATGAAAAGAAAAAAAGACAAAGAATACATATTTAAATAGAAGTTTAGATATTTAAAAACTGTAACCTACTGTGGAACTTAACAATGAATTTACTGACTAGACATTTAGTAAATATTTATTGAATGTATAAATGAATAATTGAATGATTAAATGATTCCAACAAACACATATTGAGTTTTTACCAGGTACAGCATTGAGAAACTAGGGTTACACAGAATTTACATTAATTTCATTGAGAGGTTGCCATTAAAAACATTATCTTCCAATCATAGATAAATTCAGATATTTATCTATTACCCATGAAGAAAGGTCCTAAGAAATGTCATTCTCAGACATACCTACAGAAGCCAGAATTACAGCTGTTCTTTCTTTGAGAAGTTCAATGTTAGAGGGGTGCTCAGAGTAGTAGCTAAAAACTAAGAGCACACAAATAGAAGCCAAGGAAGGAGACGGTCTCATAGAAAAGAAGAAAAATACTTCAACAGGAAGCAGAAATATCTAAGAAAACAAAGGCTTTGGAAAAGGCTGATTAACACCTAGGAGTTTGCTTATGAGCTTCCCTAGAATTGTGGGGAAAGAAACCACGTCTCAAAGGGCATTGGGATGAATGGGTTAAAGAGGAAGAGGAGGTTGTCTTTTAAGAAGTTTGGTGACAAAAAAGAGGGAGAATAGCAGCCTGGTGAGGAGAACTAGGAGGACGGCTGCTAAGGAATCGAAGGAAAAGGAGAAACCAAAAACCAAGGATACATGGAGGAGACACAAGGAAGAAAAAGAAGGACCAGACCCAGGAAAGTCAAGAGAGGCAGGGTGGAATGCACAGGGAAGAGGCTATCCATGGGAAAGAAGAGGTCATCTTCTGTTCTGAGACAGGAATGAATGAGGAGAGACTATCTTGGATGCACACTGTGAAAATTACTCTGAATCAAGCTGGATAGATCCCAAGCCAATCAAGTCAGGGAACACCATTTTAGGCTTAAAATGACATTGATTTCTTTGGGCCACTCATAAATAAGTTGGTATAGAAAAAGTCAACCATCATTTGGATATAAGCTCCACACAAAAATCAGACTCATTGATGGGCACCTGGGTGGTTCAGTTGGTTCAGTGTCTGCCTTTGGCTCAGGTCATGATCTCAGGGTCCCCAGATGAGTCCTAAATAGGGCTCCCTGCTCAGCAGGAGGTCTGCTTCTCCCTCTCCCTCTGCCCATCCCCTATGCCATGCTCTCTCTCTCAAAATAAATAAATAAAAATCTTTTTAAAAATCAGACTTATTGAGATGTGCTTATATTCCATTTCTTTGGGGAGGGAGGGGCAAAGGGAGAGGGAGATGGGAGAACCTTAAGCAAACTCCATGCCCAGCATGGAGCCTGACATGGGACTAGATCTTGAGACCCTGTGATCATGACCTGAGCTAAAATCAAGAGTTGAATGCATAAACAGATTGAGCCACCCAGGTGCCCCTAAATTCTGTTTCTTAATCTAGTGCTGGGTACATTGGTGTGCTCAGTTTGAAAACATCATCAAGCTATTACACTTACAAATGTACTTTTCTCTATGTATATTATACATCAATAAAAAGTTTTTAAGATTTTATTTATTTATTTGTCAGAGAGAGAGCCAGAGAGCAAGCACAGGCAGACAGAATGGCAGGCAGAGGCAGAGGGAGAAGCAGGCTCCCTGCCGAGCAAGGAGCCCGATGTGGGACTCGATCCCAGGACGCTGGGATCATGACCCGAGCCGAAGGCAGCCGCCCAACCAACTGAGCCACCCAGGCGTCCCAATAAAAAGTTTTTATAAACTGGTTGTTAACTTAAGAATCACCACTCCTAAAAAAAAAAAAAAAAAAAAAGAATCACCACTCCTATACTTGTTAGTTTTTTAAAAAATAACTTACCCTCAAGAAACCTACATATTCCTTCAGATAGATTCCTTTTTATCTAATTCTTTTAGATTCATCACAGTACCAAACACAAGCCTAGATGCGCAATAGGTATCTAATAAATAAATATTGATAGGGGCGCCTGGGTGGCTCAGTTGGTTGAGCACCAGCTCTTGGTTTCAGCTCAGGTCATGATCTCAGGGTCCTGGGATCAAGCCCCGCATAGGGCTCTCTGCTTAGCAGGGAGCCTGCTTCCTCCTCTCTCTCTGCCTGCCTCTCTGCCTACTTGTGATCTCTGTCTGTCAAATAAATAAATAATCTTTAAAAAAAAAAAAAGTTTAACCTGTATATAATAACAGAGAAATAACCAGACAAATGGTAGGTTGTGAGATATTCTTAAGACTCTTAAAAAATATCTATTTCATAAGAAACAAAAAAAGAAGGAAAATCATAGATTAAAAGACTAAAAAAACAGAGAGAGAGAGACTAAAGATTACATAACAACTAAATTTAATGTATAATCCTTGATTGGATCTTTGAAGACAGATCAATAATTATATTATTAGCATTATCAAATTAATGTTATTTTTTTTAAAAGATTTTATTTATTTATTTGACAGAGAGAGATCACAAGTAGGCAGAGACACAGAGAGGCAGGCAGAGAGAGAGAGAGAGAGAGAGAGAAGGAAGCAGGCTCCCTGCTGATCAGAGAGCCTGATGCGGGACTCGATCCCAGGACCCTGAGATCATGACCTGAGCTGAAGGCAGAGGCTTAACCCACTGAGCCACCCAGGCCCCCAATTAGTGTTATTTTTAATATTATTTGGACAACAGGGCGATGATAGATTGCAAAAGTGTCTGCAGTTGTTCACTCCCCTTATCCATGCCCCTGAGTAATACAACTTTGCAGTTCCTCCCATCAAGAACTTGTGATTTTTTTTTTAAGATTTTTATTTATTTATTTGACAGAGAAAGATCACAGTGGATAGGGAGGCAGGCAGAGAGAGAGAGAGGGAAGCAGGTTCCCTGCTGAGCAGAGAGCCCAATGCGGGACTCGATCCCAGGACCCTGAGATAATGACCTGAGCCGAAGGCAGCAGCTTAACCCACTGAGCCACCCAGGCACCCAATGAATTTTGTGTGTGTGTGTTTTTTTATTTATTTATTTATTTATTTATTTATTTATTTATTTATCAGAGAGAGAGAGGGAGAGAGAGCGAGCGAGCACAGGCAGACAGAGTGGCAGGCTGAGGCAGAGGGAGAAGCAAGCTCCCTGCCAAGCAAGGAGCCCATGCGGGACTCGATCCCAGGAGCTGGGATCATGACCTGAGCTGAAGGCAGCCGCTTAACCAACTGAGCCACCCAGGCGTCCCAAGAACTTGTGATTTGCTTCGGCCAAAGACTGACACAAAAGTTATGCTGTGCTAGCTCCAAGTCTAGGTCTCAAAACATTTTGCACACTTCCACTCTCTCTTGGAATCTGCCCCTATGCCATGGAAGCAAGCAAGTGTGGGCTATCCTGCTGCAGGATGAGAGATCCTCTAGGGAGGAGACAAGTCGTTCAAACTGAGGCCAACTTAGACCAGCCAGCCCCTAGTGGATCCAGCAGCTGGGCACAGATATGGAAGAGGCCCAGCCAAAGATCAGCCGAGCCTGATCCCCATTAGAAGAACCAACCAGCTGACCCACAGAATTATGAGCATTAATAAATGGTGGTTTTTTTTTTTTTAATTTATTTATTTGTCAGAGGGAGAGAGAGCAAGCGAGCACAGGCAGACAGTGGCAGGCAGAGACAGAGGGAGAAGCAGGCTCCCTGCTGAGCAAGGAGCCCGATGCGGGACTCGATCCCAGGACGCTGGATCATGATCTGAGCCGAAGGCAGCCGCTTAACCAACTGAGCCACCCAGGCGTCCCTGGTGTTTGTTTTAAACCACAAAGTTTTGGTACAGTTTGTTACACAGCAAAAAGGCAACTGACTGAAGGTGAGATTTAAATAGGGACTGTGTATTAGACAATATTATAGTATCAATGTTAAGTTTCCAGGGCATGATAATGCTATTGTGGTTATGGAGAAGAATGTCCTTATACGTTGGAGAGAAATATGAATATATTTAGAAACCAAGTATGGTGATGTCTTGTTCCCCCCTTCCCCGACTCCCTCCAAATGTAAATCTGCATCCAGAGAGGAAAATAAAGCCTATGTGGCAAAATGTTAACAACTGATAGATCTAAGAGTCTTTGAATGTTCTATTCAGTCATCTGCTTATCTGAAATTTTTCAAAATAAAAAGAAAGAAAAAATGCACACCTCTCTCCAAAACATGGTGACACTGAATATTTATCACAGCACACTACCATGTAGTGAACAAATCCTTTCCATTCTTTTAGCCATCCTCTACCTCCTGCTTCTTTTTCTGAAGGTGATCACTGCTGCTCAAGGGGGAACTGGAGTAGATACAAGCTGCAGTAAACCAGGGATATGCCCTGGTATAGTTAAAAGAAACAATCATTAATAGATATTAACAGGGTTATCTGGGTGGCTCAGTCAGTTAAGTGTCTGCCTTCAGCTCAGGTCATGATCTCAGGGTCCTGGGATGAAGTCCTGCATCAGGCTCCTTGCTCTGAGGGAAGCCTGCTTATCTCTCTGCTCCTCCCCTCCCCCGCTTGTATGCTCTCTCTCTCTCAAATAAATAAAAATCTTTAAAAAAATAAAGCAGGTATTAACAGCGTGCAATCACTAGGTGAGATTTCTCCCTGATATAATCAGAAAAAAAAAATTTCTGGCAGGTTGGCTGAAGCTTGAAAAGAAAAAACGCTTTGGCAAGACACATGGGCAGGTCTTTGAATTATTTTCTGTTAGAAAACAAATATTCATGTGTTTCTCTATTTTAAGGGATTTCTCAAACGCCTACAAATGAGAAGACTATCTTGCATTACATCTCTTCCCTCTGCAAAATCCCTCAAGATTCTTACCAAGAGAGCCTAAATCTGTTTTTTCATGACCTAATGAAAGCCTTCTTTATTTAATTTGGATCTTCCTCCAAGTGATATGCAGCAATTATTAATGCTGTGTATTGATTTATACATACCAACCCAGGGGCCTAGGTTTAAAGGATATAGCTTTCTGAGCTGACATCTAAGAACCCTGGCTTTCCTCTGCCATATAGAGAAACCTGCTTACAACGAATGAATGGCAAACAAAGCCCGTAATGCTCCTTATAAACAAAACAGTAATCTAGGTAGAGAGGGTTTTCTTAGAATAACCTCTACAAATCTGTAAAAATGTGTTTGGCTAAAAAAACAAAAAACAAAAAACCTCCAACCAAATCCATGTATTACCATTGTCAGGTGAGAAAACATTCAACTTCTGCAAGAAGGGAAAGAAAACATCACAAGCATCACAGGTACTGTACATCTAATGAGTCGGTTGTTCTCATCTATCAAAACTAAAAAATTAATGCAGCAAAAGATATTTGTTTTAGATATCATTTGGATCAAAGCCAAATCCATGCCCAATTTTTCCTACAGAACCCCTCAGTTCTTTAGCCCATACAATTTTTTTTTAAGATTTTATTTATTTATTTGATAGAGAGAAATCACAAGCAGGCAGAGAGGCAGGCAGAGAGAGAGAGGAGGAAGCAGGCTCCCTGCTGAGCAGAGAGCCCGATGTGGGGCTCGATCCCAGAACCCTGAGATCATGACCTGAGCCGAAGGCAGAGACTTAACCCACTGAGCCACCCAGGCACCCCTGAAACTATGATTTTAAATCTAAATGCTTGCGCAACAGGAAGAAGGTAACACATGCAGAGAGTCTTCCCGTTGCCTCCACAAACTTCACAGAATCAGGGAAACCAATTACCAACCAGGCTCTCGCATCTTCAAGGGAACTCTGATGTTGAAACAGAATTCTACTGTGCACATTAATTCTCAGAAGTGTTCTGGGGCACTATAAAGACAGCTGCAGAGCAACAGGCTTTCCTGGCCCACATCTGCATATTAGCATATACATCTGGCCAAAGGATGAGATATCCGCAGACCTGGCACGGGTCTCCTCAGACACTGAGCTCCCATTCATTTGTCGCAGTTAAGTGGGAGTAAAGGGCTCTGAGCAGGTTAAGACCTTGAGCTTTGTACTTGAATCCTGGCTCTACTACTTAATGACTGGGTGAATTCGGATACATTTTACTTAATCTCTTCCAGCTTAGTTTCCTCAGCTGTAAAACGGGGATGGTAATCTTACCTCAATTACATTGAGTTATCGTCAGAATTAAATGAGGTTAATATGTATTACTAGGCATGTCAATAAACTTTCAAGAATGTTGGCTCTGATTATTATTCTTTGTTATTTGGAGAGTTCTACTTCATCTGTTATGGGCCTTTAGAACTCTTGAGATTCTATGAATTAGCCGCGTGACCCACAGTAAGAAATCTGACGTCTCTGGGCCTCATGCTCATTATCTGTTAAATGGTACTGCCAAGTGACCTATAAAATCCCTTCTAGCTCGAAAATATTAAAAGGCTCTCTGATTGATCTTTTATGTTTTCATCTGTGTCTCAATGCCACTGTCTGGATAAACTGGTGCAACAAAGCCAGTGCCAGATAAACTGTCTTTATCCTTTTTCACCTTAGTTCCTTTAATCTCATAACCCACCCATGCATACATAAGATGTACGTAAGATATAGGTGCTCACAGAAAAAAATAAGCAAGTATGGAGGAAGTCAAGCCTCTTTCCCCTTCCTATAGGCTGGGTAGTGGCTTCCGAAACATAAGGTGGGAGGTGCCATGAATGAGTGGATTCATTTATACACCCACGGAAGCATCCCACATACTGAGGGAGGAGTGCCTTCCTCTGCTCCAAAGACACCCACTCCTGGTCTCCACAGGCTACCTGTCATTAGGCCATCATATCTGCCTGAACTGATGAAAGGCTGGGATTTTGTCATGCTAATTTTATATCCCCAGTTCCAAACACAGTGCCTGGAATGTGGCAGGCACCTAATGACTTACTGAATAATTAAATTCATTCTTCCCTCAGGACCAAAACTAAGTATTTGCCAAGTAAGTAGGCAATTTGAGTTGTGGGCCTGAACCTCTGGGGATCCTTTATTAAAGGTCAGCAATCGAGCAGTGTCAAGAACTAGATGTGTTCTTGCTGGTGGTGGTGGGAAGGGTTATACAAAGAACCCCCTGGTTCTCAGTTTCTTCTTTGATTAAAAAAGGGGAGGAGGGATGGGTTAGATCAGGAGTGGGAAAACTATGGCTCATGGGCCAAATCCAGCTTATGTCTCCCACCTCAGTTTAGAATGATCTTTACATTTTTAAATGATAGTGAAAAAAAAAAAAAGGAATAATCTGCATCAGAGATCATATATGGCCCCCTAAATCAAATACATTTACTTTCTGGTCCTTTACAGAAAAAGTTTGCTGATTCTGGATTAGATTGTCTCTAAGGTCCCTTCAAACCCAGAAATTTTAGCACTCTAACTGTACTGGGTTTCCCTGAGCAGTCTGATTCTGGCTCCTCACACAGAGTATTTCTAAGACCGAAACAATACCCAAGGAACAGCAGGACCTCAGTTGTTATTTGCTTAATTGAATAAATGGATCTGTAGCAGCAACCTTAGGAACTGAATCCCTTACCACCAGGAGGGTAAGTTGGGTCAGTGTGTATCAAATCATGGCCTAACAAATGTCCCCAGTGTCAACTCACCCCAGGGGAACACCCAGTTCCATTGGCCCTTTGGATAACAGTGACACCTGTGATGGCCCGAAGTTCAGATAACCTGCATTAAGACTCACCTGGTTCCACCAAATACAAAATACATTTAGCCATCCCCTGAACAAACCACTTCAGACAAGTTATAAAGCTGTCTAGATGTACCTATCAGAAACACAGATCATCTAATCAGATAATCATAATGGTCTCAAGAGAATAAATCCCATACAAAATAAGGTATATAGAATAATTTAGCTTTCAGCATTCTGTTCCTCTTTCCCTTTTGCTGCTCATATACAATACCAAAACAAGAAACTCAAACATTCATGTGAGGGCAGCAAGCCAAGTAAAGTTTAGAATATATGATCCTATTAACACTAATGGAAGTTGGAGGAAGGTGAAAGAGAAAATAAAGCTCCCTGGTTCTGCTCTCAGTACACATTCCCAAAATAAACAGCCAACAATTATTCCTTTAATGTTCCTTCTCCGTGCACCCATAAATCACCCCTGGGCATATACCTTGTGCAGATTTCAAAGGATGGGTTTCTGGTTTTGTGCTGGTTTTTTTTTTTTTTTAAGATTTTATTTATTTATTTGACAGACAAAAATCACAAGTAGGCAGAGAGGCAGGCAGAGAGAGAGGAGGAAGCAGGCTCCCTGCCGAGCAGAGAGCCCAACGGGGCTCGATCTCAGACCCCGGGATCATGACCTGAGCCGAAGGCAGAGCCTTTAACCCACTGAGCCACCCAGGCACCCCTCATTTACCAATTCAAAGAGCTCTGAGAAACATAGCCAAGAAGAATGAAATATAACCATCTGAAATGGCAAGAATATAGTAAGCAATAATCCCCAAGTGTCTGAGGAATACCTAGAAAATTTCTCACAACAGAGTAATAATCTGAACAAATTTATGACAATACACAAGACTTGTCAGTTTCCAAGGGCTTCTAGCTCTAAACTTAAACCACTTACAGTAAGTCTCATCTTCTCATCTCATTACCAGAAACATACACGAAATTATAATAGTCCTGCCTTGGTGTTTACCTACTCTCAAATACCCTTAGGAGTTCTCAACCATCCGAATCCTAGCAAGTAAGACAAACCTCATTTATCATACACAGCCAGCTCTGCTGTCCCAGGATTTCTTGGGAAATGGATCCACATACAGCTCTGAGAATCCAAATAATTACTCTGGGGAAACTAGCTCTGGGTATGAGTGTACAACCCTGACCAGAGTTTTCACAGATAAATACTCAAGAAATCACCAAAGCTTCTAGGAGTGTTTATGACTATAAATGAAAAGATTACAAAAATAAACATGAGAATGATACCATGCATGCCTACTTGAGCAATGAAAAGATTTGCCAGGAACTGAGGCCAGAGAGTTTCCAGAAATGTCTCTCATTGAGCCAAATTTGTTTTATAACAACAAGCACTGACATCTGTTATACATTCTATGGGCTTGTTATACACTACGTCAATACTATACATCGAGATATTTGCCTCTCACAACAACAGTATGAAGCTAGGGTTGTCATCAGTCCTTCATTTGGAGCTAAGAACACAGGCTCAAATAGGTCAAGTCTCACAGCCCCAAGATTTATGCCTTGAGCCAAGACTTGAGCTCCAGTCTCTTTACACCACATCCTCTGTCCATGTCACTATAGCCCAAACTGTGGAATACCAGGGCAGAGAAAGAGCCTGCTAGAGACCTTTCCCCACTACCATAATTCATCAACCCATTTGGAGGACAGTTTGCTGTTCGTGCAGCCACATGTAGGAACTTTCTAGGGTTTAAAGGCCCAGGGCCAAATGCCTGGCCTGCTTCCGAAATAAGCTGGGGAAACACTCCCTGAGAAGACACCATAGCTTATGCCAATAGGGAAACCTTTTGAGAGAGGAAGAAGGAGCCAGAAATATAAGGGGTTAATAGTGGAGACCTCTATATGATCCTGTCAGAACCTCAGAGCTGGAAGCCTCTGAGAGCTTGGCAACAAGCTCTCTCAGGACCCCAAAGACAGAATCTGGGGCAAATGACGTGAAGTGACCCTTTGTTGGGGAAGGAGAAGGGATTAAATACACAAACTGAGCTGGCTTCAAACAGCATTTTCTCAGATGACTTTTATGAGCCACTTCTAAGAGACAAATTGCCATTCATAAATTACCAGGGAAAGGCAAAAAAGGGGTGGGGAGGGGAGATTAGTATTTTAGTAAGAGCCATTCATCTCGAGCTGGTGACCCACCACTTCAGAAGGAAGACACAGAAAGCTGGGGGAGCTGTACTTGGGTATGTTGGAAATTTTTAAGAGCTGGTCGACCCTAAATATCACTACTTTCTAGGCTCCAAGGATGAGAGGGAAGCCCTGTACCCTGGTGCTGTTTTTCCAGAAGTACAAAAACCAGGGGCAACTGTATGGCTCAGGGTTAAAGCCTCTGCCTTGGGCTCAGGTCATGATCTCAGGGTCCTGGGGTGGAGCCCCACATAGGCTCTCTGCTCAGCAGGGAGCCTGCTTCCTCCTCTCTCTCTGCCTGCCTCTCTGCCTATCTGTGATCTCTGTCTGTCAAATAAATAAATAAAATCTTTCAAAAAAAAAGAACTACAAAACCAGAAACCTGAAGAAGCTTGTGTAGAAACGGCAAAGGCCTTGATTTTAACAAACTTGGGCTTGAGTCCTGCTGTCTCCTGTTAGCTATGACAAGCAAGTCAAACCTCCTTGAGCCTCAGTTTCCACATTTGTGAAGGATAAGAACACCTACCTTGTAAGACTGTGGGGAGAATAAAACAAAATTATAAACGTAAAGGGCACAGCACAATGCCTTTACATATTAGCTATACAATAAATGTTAGCTCTTTTAACTTTCCCCACCCAACACTCATTTCAATTCCTTGGTATTGGAGTTCTAATACTTAATCATTCTAATACTTAGCAATTCACCGGTCCTTAGTGGCCTTGAAAGAATCACATGTGTTATACAATATGTTGGCCATTTCACTCACCTCTTTGAAATATAGTCATCTATGACTTTAGCTGTGAACACCTCAAATAACTCTGGCCCTTGGGTCTCTTACAAGGCTTACCCCATGCTTCCTAAATTCCCTTTTTTTTTTTTTTTTTTTTTTTTGCTGTCCACAAGAAATTCACTTTTTTTTTTTTTAATTTTTTTATTTATTTGTCAGAGAGAGCGAGCGAGCACAGGCAGAGGCAGAGGGAGAAGCAGGCTCCCTGCCGAGCAAGGAGCCCGATGTGGGACTCGATCCCAGGACGCTGGGATCATGACCTGAGCCAAAGGCAGCTGCTTAACCAACTGAGCCACCCAGGCGTCCCACCTAAATTCCCTTAAAAAAAAAAAAATTAACTCCTAGGTCTCTCTTCAACTTTATAATCTTTCTCCAATCTGAAAGAGAATCCAAACTGTATCAATATTTGGCTGTACTTAATTGTTAAATTCAACCAAACTTTCCACAAGGCTTAAAATCAAAAGGATCTTTAAAGTCAACAAAACTTAACTAAATGTAATAAATATGTACTGTGCTTATAGCCACTGGAACAACAGGATGGATGAGATTCTTACAGTCTTCCTCACTACCTTCCTGGTCTTTGGGATGATTTCCTCTCCTCTTGACAACCTCTTACCCAAGGCAGGGACAAGTGCCCCTTCTCTATGCTCCAGCCTTCTGTATACACCCTTACCAGTGCTATGGCCATGCTGTACAATAACCATCCATTTCATCTCCTTCACTGGCCCACAGTCTCCTTTCAGGCAAGAACAGTGTTTTGTCAAATCTCAATTACCAGTCCCAGCACCCACCAGCTTGTACCCATTATATAATAGATACCAGATTGTTGTTGGATCGATGGATAGATGGATAAATGAATGAATAAATAGGGTTTTTTGATCTGGGAGAAGGCTTAAAAATAATCTAGTTCAATACAAGGTTTTCATTTCACAGATAAGGAAGCAGAGTCTCAGAGCTGTCAAGGTAGTTTCAAAAGCAGCAAGAAGATGACAAGTGGTAGCAGTCACACGCCATTTCTACTGTGAGTTCAAAGGCAGACATCACTTCACACTCACCCCAAGAGGAGATAGTGTAGCTTAGTGGACACAGACAGCATGGGCTATACATGCAAAGTCTTGCTTCGACTACCTATCAGTCATGTGACTTTGGGCAAGTTACCTCATCTCCCTGAGTCACAATTTCTACATCTGTTAATTAGGGCTATTAATAACTTCAGAGTTGTTGGGACTATTACATCTGCCAACATACATAAAGTGACTAGCATAGCATGGGCACTGTGTGCTAAATATATGTTGACTGAGTGAATCATGAATGAGTCCTTGTCCAGCATACCACAACTTCATGGACCTGGTTTAGACTTTGCATTTAAGTCTCTGCCCACATGGAAGTGGCTGGGACACCCATAATTACAGAGCCATTTGGAGATTTGTTACTTGCCAGAATTGGATCTTTAAGCAGAACCAAGTCTCTATAACTTTGCTCACTGTTCCCTTCACCTGGGTTGCCCTTTCCACCTTCCTCATTGCTACATAAATCTGACCCATCTTCCATTGCCTCACCTGATCTACCCTGTCTAGAAAGAATCTCTAAGTTCTATGACTTCATCAGTCCTTCTTGTTGCACTAATTACTGTTTCATCACATAATGTTGGGGGGGGGTATCCGTCTGCATTTTTAAAATTGTGATGGAATATACATAATATAAAATTTACAATCTCAAGCATTTTTAAGTGTACAGTTCAGTAGTGTTAAGTATATCCACAGTGCTGTGCAACCAATCTTCAGAATTTTTTCATTTTTCAAAACTGAAACTCTATACACATTAAATAACAACTCCCCAATTTCTCCCTCCCTCTAGCTCCTGGCAACCACCATTCTGTCTGTAAGTTTGACTATTCCAGGAACTGCATATAAGTGGAATCATAAAATATTCATCCATTTGTGTCTGCTTTATTTCTCTTAGCATATTGTCCCCAAGATTCATCCATGTTGCAGCATGTGTTAGAATTTTCTTCCTTTTCAAGGCTGAATTATATACTACCATATGTACATACCACATTTGGCTTATCCATGCACCTGCCGATGGACATTTCACTTCCTTCTACCCTTTGGCTATTGAGAATAATTCTGTAATGAACATGCATATATAGAGAGGAACCTGTTTTATCTCCTCTACTTGAATGTGAACTTTTTTCTTAAAGATCTTGTTTATTTATTTTACACAGAGAGAGTGAGGGCAAGAGACACCAGAGCAAGCACAGCAGGGGGAATGGCAGGCAGGGGATAAGCAGGCTCCCCGCTGAGCAAGGAGACCCACATAGGGCTCAATCCCAGGACCCTGAGATCATGACTTGAGCCAAAGGCAGAGGCTTAACCCACTGAGCCACCCAGGCTTTCCGAATGTGAACTTCTTAATGACAAAGCCTGGGTTTCAATCTTCTGTAGGTGACTAACATGTGATGGGCACTCAATAAGTAACCATCAAGTAAGACAGGATTCTGCTCCACAGATGAAGCGAAAAAGTAATCATCTTCCACACCAATCTGCAAAATGGCATTTCACACAGCAGAAAAGCACAAGCTCTGCAGTCAGACAGCTCTGATTTCTGGCTCTGGATCTGCTTCTTACTAGTCATATAATCTTAGGCATGTTACTTCAGCTCTCAGAGCTTTGGATCTCTCATGTGGTTTTGCCACAACTAAATCCTGTAACTTATGGAAAGCAGTTAGCACAGCACTTGGCACATCATAAAAAATGTTTGCTATTATTATTATCATTATTAAGTTCTATAATAAAAGTAACTTGGTGGCACCTGGCTGGCTCAGTCAGTAGAATATGTGACTCTTGATCTCAGGGTCATGAGTTCGAGTCCCATGATGGGCATAGAGAATACTTACAAAAAAAAAAAAAAAAAAAAAGCTTGAACATACCAACATGCCATTTAGCTTCCCGGCCATGGTAACTTTAAAAGCAAAGAACATGAAAAATTCTGAGACCCAACAATTTATAGCAGGTAACAGTCAACACAAAAAGACACTACCACAGCAGGAATAATGATTCTGGATTGGTATCACTTAATGTGATACCACTTGAGCTATACAATTGCAGCTCATGAGCTGGAAATTCTGTCACATCAAAGGGGCCAACTTAGGGACGCCTGGGTGGCTCAGTTGGTTGGACGACTGCCTTCGGCTCAGGTCATGATCCCGGAGACCCGGGATCGAGTCCCACATCAGGCTCCCAGCTCCACAGGGAGTCTGCTTCTCCCTCTGACCTTCTCCTCACTCATGCTCTCTCACTGCCTCTCTCTCAAATAAGTAAATAAAATCTTTAAAAAAAAAAAAAGGGGCCAACTTAAACGTTATAGTAAGGATCATGTCATTCAGCAAAGCAGCCTGTCCAAGTTTTTATAAATGTTTTTTAATCAGGATTAGTTGAGGGTTTTTTTGGTGCCTGGGCTAAATCTATTTTGAACTTAATCATAATTCATGTTTTGAAGCTTTTAGTAAAAAGATGAAAGAAATAAATAGATCTTTATTACTATTTCAGAAAGAACTATTTATTTCAATCTGTCTCAAAGGAAATTGGGCTCCCCACCCCACTCCCAGTTCCTCTAGGACATGAATTCCTTTTGAGGTTGCTATCCGAATTTTCCAGACCAGTAACATTCCTTCCAAAGTTAGCTCTTAGAAATGCAAGTTTTTGAGTCTTAGAAGGAAAAGCTTATCCAAAATTCTTATTCTCTGCCAAAACAATTTAACATTTGACATGGCTAATTCAAATGACTCTCACAGATAAAATCGGAAACTTGATTGTGTAGCTGGGGGAAAAGGAAAGAGGAAAAAAAAGAGAAGGTAAGAGGAAGTCGCCCAAATGCTAATATTGCCCCAAAAATAGCCTCAAGGGACCATAACCCCTAGCTTTCCTAAGATAATCATGACTTCTGATCAATTTAACACTATAATGAGATAATGTATTAAATGGGTAACCAAATATTTTATTTCTCTCTCTCTCTCTCTCTCTCTCTATATATATATATTTCTTCCTTTCTTTCTTTTTTGGTAAGACTTTGCAATTAAATCAATAAATTCTTTCTCAGACCATGAATCCCAATTTTGGATTCGGAACAATACTGTCACCATATGCCACATGCCAATTTTAGTTTGGCTCCCCAATAACAGGTAAGAGCTACTGGCTGCCTTGCCCAGCCCAGGATGTCCCCATGTTCTTGAAGGCTACTAGGTGACAAGCACCACACTGAGCCTTGACATACAGGGCCTTGTTTAATCCTCACTCACAGCAACCCTATGCTCTAAGTACTGGCATCTTCCTTCCCTCCTTTCTTATCTCTTTATTTTTAATTAATTTCAGACTTAAACTAAAAAAGGAAAAAACTTTAAGAAAACTACTAAGAATTCATATGCACCCTTCACCCAGATTATCCAAATGTTAATTTTTTACCACTTTGCTTTACCACTCTTTCTGATATAGATATTACTTTATTCCTAAACATTGTATCTCCCTAAAAACCGGGACATACTCTTCTATCTTCACAATATGATGATCAAAATCAGAAAATAAATCTTAATACTTATATAATCTAATCTCAGCCCTTATTCAAATTTCACCAATTGACTAAACAAAATTATGTCCTTTATGGCAAAATAAAAAAATTGGGGGTGCTGGGTGGTTCAGTCAGCTAAGTGGCTGCCTTTGGCTCAGGTCATAATCTCAGGGTCCTGGAATCGAGCCCTACATAGGCCTCTCTGGTCAGCAGGGAATTTGTTTCTCCCTCTCCCTCTGCCTCATTCCCTACCCCCTGCTCATGTGCTTGTGCTCTCTCTCACAAATAAATAAATAGAATCTTTTAAAAAAAAGAGAGAGAAAAAAAGAAAAAAAAAAAAAACTTTTCTCTGATCCAACCAATCCAGGATCATATATTGTATTTAGTTTCTATGTGACTTTAGTCTCCTTTAATCTAGAACTATTCCTCAGTCTTTGTCTTTCATGACCTTGACATTTTTTAAAAAATAAAATCCATTTGACTTGTAGAATGTTTCTGAATTTATATTTATCTGATATTTCCTTGTGATTAGATTCAAGCTATGCATTTGGGGCAGGGATGCCACACTAGTGGTGTGTCCTTCACATATGATGATTTGTCCCAATACTGTATTAACTTTAATCATCTAGTAAAAGTAGTGTCTGCCATGTTTCTCCACTGTAAAGTCACTCTTGCCTCCTTTCTAACTATTAAGTATCTTGTGAAGAGATACTTTAGAGTAGGTAGTCTCCTCTACTATTGATGAAAAAACTGAGGCTCAGAGAAGTTATGAGTTGTCTAAGATCACACAGCTTAAACGCACCAGAACACAAATTCAAACTGCATTTTGTGGGATTCAAAATTCTTCAAAAGCATCCCACTGCTTCCTAGACCAGTCACCAATAGCTAAAAGCATCTCATTCTAACGCCCCTACCATGAGCACTGGGGAAAGAGTATGAGGACAGCATGGTCCAGAGAATCCTGATACTTCTCTGCTCTTAAGAACTGACATGGTCCTAGCTGCTGAGTCCATAGGGCTGCTTCTAAAGTGCTAGAAATCTGAGGGCAGTGCAGTGCTTTATACCCAAGGCTCCTCCCTGGACAAGGAATCTGGGAGAGCATTGGAGGAGAAGTCAGCTGATACTAAAAGGCAGAAGATGGAAATGTATATGTATCAGCACATCTGGCTGAACAAGGAAAGCCTAAAATCATCCCTACCCTAAGGCCATCTCGTTACAAACTGACCTCTGGCTGGCCATCTGAAACTTTTCTTCTTGAGCGGCCATTTCTTTCCACATTTTTTTGTTTTAATTTTGAAATACACTGGTATTACCTTCCCATGGGTCAAAACTCAATGCGGCACACCTACTAGAATGGAATGAAAAAGAAATAATAACAAGTGTTGGCAAGGATGTGGAGAAATAGAACCTGATTATACTGCTGGAGGGAATGTAAAATGGTAACAGCTGCTTTGGAAAACAATTTGTCAGTTCCTTAAAAGTTCACACATAGACTTAGCATTTGACCCACTCCTGGTACAGATGCAAATTAAATAAAAACAAATGGACACTTAAAACCTTATATGTACATGTTGATAGCATTATTCCTAACAGTCAAAAAGTAGAAACAAGCCATGGAACCTGGCTGGCTCATTCAGAGGAGCATGTGACTCTTGATCTTGGGGTCCTGAGCTGAAACCCATGCTGGTTGTAGAGATTACTTAAATAATTTTTTTTTAAGTTGAGGCGGTGTCTGGCTGGCTCCCTTGGTTAAGTGTCCAACTATTTTTTTTTTAAGATTTTATTTATTTATTTGACAGACAGAGATCACAAGTAGGCAGAGAGGCAAGCAGAGAGAGAGAGAGAGAAAGGGAAGCAGGCTCCTGCTGAGCAGAGAGCCCGATGTGGGACTCGATCCCAGGACCCTGAGACCATGACCTGAGCCAAAGGCAGAGGCTTTAACCCACTGAGCCACCCAGGCACCCAAGTGTCCAACTTTTGATTTTGGTTCAGGTCATGATCTCAGAGTTGTGAGATCAAGCCCTGCATCAGGTTCCATGCTAGGTGTGGAGCCTGCTTAAGATTCTCTCTCTCCCTCTCCCTCTGCCTCTCCCCTCCTCTATAAAATAAAATAAAATAACATAGGGGCGCCTGGGTGGCTCAGTGGGTTAAAGCCTCTGCTTTCGGTTCAGGTCATGATCCCAGGGTCCTGGGATCGAGCCCCACATCGGGCTCTCTGCACCGCGGAGAGCCTGCTTCCACCTCTCTCTCCCTGCCTGACTTTCCTGCCTACTTGTAATCTCTGTCTGTCAAATAAATAAATAAAATCTTTTAAAAAATAAAATAAAATAAAATAGGGAAACAACCCAAATGTCCATCAAGTGGTATGGTATATCAATACAAAGGAATATTATTTGGTAATAAAACTAGAACTGATCCATCCTACAACACAGATAAACCTTGAAAAGATCATGCTGATGAAAGAAACCAGTCACAAAAGACCACATATTACCTGATGCCATTTATATGGAATGTCCAGAATAGGCAACTCTATTGAGACAGAAAGTAAAGACAAGAAAGTGGTTGCCTGGGGCAGTTTGGGAGGGCAAGGCACAGGAGCAGGGGAGATGAGAAATGAATGCTAATGAGTAAAAGGTTTCCTGTTAGAATAATGGAAATGTTCTAAATTGTGGTGATGCACAACTCTATGAACGTACTAAAAACCACTGAATTGTACAGTTTAAATGTGTGAATTTTGTGATGTGTGAATTATATCTCAATAAAGTTATTTTATAAGTTAAGCTTATAAAATAGTAAATCTTAAGAAATCTCACAATACACACCCCACTCACTTTTATAGCCCCGTTCCAGTAACTACTTTGTTATTTTATATCCTTCCAGGGTTTCTTTGTGCAAATTCAAATATGCTTTCTTATCCCCACTTCTTTCACAGAATATGTACTCTTCTGCACCTTCCTTCTTTCATTTAATATAACCTTTGAGAGCTTTCCATATCAGTAAAGAACACCCCAATTCTTGTGTGCGGTTTAATAGTTTTCCCTTGTGTGAACTTAGCCATTTATTTAACCTGTTTCCCCTGACATGCTTAGGGTTGTTTCCAATCATTTGCTTTAAGCAACAATAATGCAATGCTTGTTCTTTCCAACTTGATTTTCTCGCATAATCTTTTGGACCTGGTCTGCCTCAAGGCAAAAAAGAATAGAAACCATCTCAGGGTTAATCAAAATCGGCTCTGCGTCTGGCCTCCTTTGCTAACTAGCTGTGACTCTCGGAAAGTTACTTGTATTTTCTGAGTCTTAATTTACTCACTTGTAAAGTGGGCAAAATTCCTGAGGAACCAGGCAGAAGATTGGTAATGGATTATAATATCTTGAGGGTAAAAAATAATCCAGGAATCCAGATGATGCTTAAAGAAAGAGGGAGCAGGAGGAAGAGGAGGAGGAGGAAGAGAAGGAGCTGAAAGCTGATCTATCAGAAAATGCCTGGTAATACATACAGAAAGAGAATTAGACAATCATCCTTTCATAGATACCAACTGACTTAGGCCATGATTATCATGGCCTAACTCAGTAAAAATTACTGAGGTACAGGATATTTAAACAATCTCAAAGTATCACCCCACAGACTATTGTATTAATTAGAAAGAGAAATAAGTACCTTTACAATGAAGAGATCAGGCAATACCACTTCATCCAAATGACCAAATCTTACATCACCAGTGATGTTACAAACTGACACTATGTGTCACCTAATGTGATACAAAGAAAAGGATGCAACACTGTCTATGCAGAATTCCTACAACCGTTTAACCTGAGTCTGATAAAGAAAAAACAATCAGGCCAATCCAATTTAGCAAGGCAACAGATTTGGAATCTTCAAAATTTCAATGTTTCAATGTAACGATATGGCAGTTACATGGGAGAACTTCCCATTTCTTCAGAGATACATGCTCCAGTGGGTAGAGATAAAGTGTTGTAATGTATGCAACTCACTTTTAAGTGATTTATTGGGAAAAAGTGTGTGTGTATGTGTGTATGTGCACAGATGCAGTAAGAGAGAGAAAATTAAGCTAGATGAAGGGTATATGGAATGTTCACTGTAAGATTTTTTCTTGGAATCTTTCTTGGAACATTCTATGGAATGTTCACTGTAAGATGTTCACTGTAAGATTTGCAATTTTTCTACATTATCTGAAACTTTTCAAAATGATTTGGGGGAAAAAAATCAAATAAAACATGTAAACCATTTGGCACCTGGTAGATGCTATGATAATTTACATCATGGCTTCAACTAACTCAACAGATGGAAGGAAAGCTCCCTGTGTGCCTGAAGGTAAAATGAGCCATATCAAAGTAAATATCACCAGCCAGTCCTGCCTTCATGAAGCTTATACTTTTGATCAGAAGGTAAGGCAAAAATAGGAAGCAGCCGGAGATGCTTTTGGTTTTGGTTCCAGAATACCTACCTAGGGCCATCTGTAACCTTTTTTTAAACTAAGTAACTAAAAAGAAAAAAAAAAAAAAAAAGTTACTCAACCTCACTAAGAATTATTTCCTCATTTATATGGAAAAAAGTGGAACTAAAATCTACCACCTAAGTTTGAGATTATAAAACAGCATACATAATACACTTTTGGAAAATATCTTTTATTAAAGACTTCCATTAAAAGATAATAGTCTCCTAGAATAAAAGTGGGGAAGAAGGAAGGCTCCTGATGGTTTCATCTTTATTGACTTAACAGAAAACCTAGCACAGAATCTCACATTTAGTTTATGTTCACAGATATTGAAGAAGTAACAATGAGACATTAGGAGATAGAATGCCTTAAAAAGCCTTTTGGAATACAAATGCCAATGGAATTAAAGGAAAGAATGACATGAGGTAGCCCAGTCAGACACAGCAGCACCTTAACAACAGCAAGTATTTATGTACATATGAATTTGCCAAAATCCTTTCATACACATCATCTCATTTTGGTCTCACAATAACCCCCATTTTATAGAAGAAGAAACTGAGACTTGAAAAGATAAATTTCCACACAACACAGAGCTCAAATCTGTGTTGGCTCCACCCAGCCCCATAAGAAGAGAAGTAATTCATAGCTTGTGATTCTCATAGTCTTTCCCCTAGGGTCTCTGCTGGGGCACAGTGAGTCCTTGATGACCAGTCCTAAATTCATACCTTTTCTACAGAAAAATGCCAAAATCTGCTCTGGGACTGCTTCTATCAATATTCAGAAAGATGAACCATCAGGCCTTTTACCCACCTAGTTCAGATATTTTAAAAGTGGAGCTTAAATTTCCCTTTCTAGTGTGGTGGTATGACTGACATGGAGAGGAAGTGAGCAGAGGGGGGTTATTTTCATCTCAAGGTTGATGCTGTCCACATTTTAGTGAAGCTAACCATAACTCAAAAATAAAAATTTTCTGCAAAATTTTCTGGGGAAAACTCTTGGCTGCTTTATTGTTTCAGTTCACTTTTTAAATATCACATTGTGTTGTAGGTAGAGATGATGTATTTTATTTCTTTCTTCCAGAGGTTTCCATATTATTTACATACTAACCTTATTATACCCTTCACAAAAACTAGCAGGAACTCTGTGATTCCATTTTTGCCCACTTTCTGTTCACCCATCACAACTTCTTTCCTTTATTAAGAGTTCAGTGCAAGTGGCTAATGGACTTGGCAAAGGTATGTAGAAATGGCACTGTCAATGAATATTGATAAGAATTTAAATCAGGGGGCAATTAAAGAGATGCCCTCTGACCCAGCATTTCTACCCCCAGAAATGTATTCTACAGAAATATTCCCACAAATTCATCACAAAAGAATGTGTTCTCAAATGCTCATTGCAGTGGTGCCTAACAGACATGAAAACAGGTAAGCTAGAGTGACATGCAAATATGTGGGACAACTGGTCAAAATATATTAAAAGACAGCAAGCAGAATTATAGATAATATCATTAGTATATGTATGAAGGAAAAATGACACAGGAGCATACATCAAAATCTCAAAAGTGATTACCTTTGTGAGGTGGAATTAAGGGGAATTTCTACTATCCAATTCATTGTATATTTCTATAATAAATTTTGATTAATCCTACCTTATGTCTAGACTCAAAAAAAATTTAAGATAAATATTTGTGTGCCTCTTGCCATCCTTTCCTCTTCACTTTGGAAGCAGCTAGTACTCACCTGTATTACTACCTCTAGTAATATCAAAGGTAGAGTATCAGCTCTAGAAGTTTGCATTCTTAAAGAATAACAGTATAGTGTTTAGACAGGACACTTTTTTTAAAAGATTGATTTTTTTTTTTTTGATGGACAGAAAATAAGTTTATTGAGTTACAGCAAACTGACAGTCCAAAACTCCCAAGGAGGGAGAGGACCCAAAGGGGTTGGCCAATTTATTTGAGAGAGAATGCGAGCATCTCTACACTGAGTGCAGAGCCCAATGTGGGGCTCGATCTCAGGACCCTGAGATATGACCTGAGCTGAAATCAAGAGTCGAACACTTAAGCAACGGAGCCACACAGGCAAAAGGACATTTAAAAATCACTTACAACATCCCCAGTAATTGTTATTATAGCCTGTCGGCTAATTAAATACCTGCAGGGATCAAGAAAATCACTACCTTCTGAAGCAGCCCTTGATGTCTTCTAGCTTTGGTGTGACATTCCTAATGACGACATTCAGAAATGGCAATTGATCTAGACATCAATATCCATAGCATGTCAGGCTAAGCAGATGGAATCGTTATCACATCCAAGAAAACTAACATTGTTACTGATCACCTAATTTGCAACTCCCATTCAAATTTCCCCATTTGTCCCCAAAATGTCCCTTATAGCTTTTTTTTTTTTTAAGTCCAGAATCCAATCAAGGGTTACGTGTGGTATTTGGTTGTCATACTGCTGGTCTTCTTTAATCTAGATTGATCCCCAATATATTTTGCTTTATTTTGTTTTGTTTGTCTTTCACGACATTGACATTTTAGAAGATTGCAGGCCAGCTGTTTTACAGTATGTCCTACAATCTGGATTTGCCTGATTATTTCCTCATGATTAGATTTAGGTTAAATATTTCTGGCAAGAATTCTACATCAGTGATATATACTTCTCATTCCCTCAGGTTGTCTGGTTATACTGTTATCTTTTTCTTTGTGTTACCCCTTTGGATACTAAACAAGGATCAACCAGTAAATAAAATATTTAAACCAATAAATAAATATAATGTTAAAAACAGTTACTATGAGCATCAGTTATACCAGGCATAGTACCAGACACTTTAAAACATATTATCTCATTTAAACCTCAAAACAATCTTGCAAAAAAACTGAAGTTCAAAGAAGTTAAATAACTTGCCCAAAGACACACATATAGTGATAGAAAAATATGTGAATGTGAACTCTCTCTCTCTCATACACCCACACTTTAAAATATAACCTCAAGGATCAGTGGCTTCATGAGGATCCTCCAGGAACAAGTAAGAACTGTGACCTTAGATACATCTTGAAGAGACCCATCTAGTTTTCAGTGATTGGATTACTATAAAGAAGGAACTGAAAATAAATTATCTATGGTCTATACAAAATTATTCCATACTTGGAAGTGTTCTTATTTGGAGATGGGCCACATTTCCACCACAGCCAAGAAAATAGGGCATTGGTTCCATAAATTATTATAACATTCTGGTGTTTTGTTCATCCTTTTTTTTTTAACTATTCTGCAACATAATGAGAAAAGTAAAGACAAAGTAGAGAATTTTCATAAATCTCAATATGTTATTGATTTTGAAAGTATTGTCTAAAAGTGAAAGGGTCATTTTTAAAAAATCTATCTCTATTATAGAAAAATAACCATTGTCAAAACAGCTCAGGCAATTTTACCTTATTTTTTGGAATTGTGCTTACCTATACAATTCAAAAGTGTGAGACCCATTGATTTAAGGAACTCTATACAATTTTAAAATACTTTTTTTGAGAAACTAACTTGAATAAGGGAAGTTCAGCCCAAAAAAGAAACCAGATCTGAAATATTTCTGAATTTCCCTACAAGGCATCTATATAACACCTCAAAGGGTGCAGGTCTCAGGAATACATTTTAATGAATTTGTTAAAAGCGTTTCACATTTGACACTTGCATTATTAAATGCCCTTTTCCAGTGCATTGATACTTCCTTTGAATGGACACTCAGTGACTTAAGTTAATATATTCAATCAACAAATATTCGGAGTTCCTAATGGGACTTTTTTTTTTTTTTTAAGATTTTATTTATTTATTTGTCAGAGAGAGAGAGTGAGCACACCCGGGGGTAGTAGCAGACTCTCCAATGAGCAGGGAGCTCAATGTGGGTACTTGATCCCAGGACCCTGGGATCATGACCTGAGTAGAAGGCAGACACTTAACTGACTGAGCCACCTAGGTGCCCCATACTCCATATAAGTTGTATAAGATGTCTGTCTGGAATTTCAAACTGAACATGGCTAAAACTCCCTCCTTCTTGAACAAACAAACAAAAATCTGGTCTCTTCTCCAGTGTTCTCTTTTGCATTCCCAGTTGCTCAAGGAAAGACTCAAGTCATCTTTACTCTCCCTTCTCCCTATCCCCACAGCCAATCAATCAGTAATCTTATCAATTATATTCTTCAAGTTTTGCATCTCTCTAATCTCTTTCCTTCTCTCCGAGCCCTCTGCCACCACCCTAGATGCAAGCCACCATTATTCCTCACATAGACTACAAGAATTACTTGCTACTTGTCCTCCACACATTGACTTTGGCCAATCCTCTCCTCCAATCTCTTTCTCACTTAATAGCCAAGATGATGTTTTTCATATCATTCTACATAAATAATTCACCTAGCTATTCAAAGCTCTTTATTAGGTTCCTATTGCTCTTAGGATAAAGACCAAAATTCACATGAGGCTCAGAAAACTGCCCACTCTCTAGACAATGCTTACCTCTCCAAGCCCCGTCTGGTCTCTCTCCCCCAGCTCTGCTCCCAAATACTGACTGACTTCCTTTCAAATCTTCATATTTACTACTCTTCCCTTTGTACTTTGAACATGCAGTTTCCCTTGTCAGAAATCCTTTGTCTCCCTGCAAGCACCTCTCATTCCCAACCTAAATTACTTCCACTCACTCTTCAGGTTTCTTGAAGCACCACCTCCCATAGAAAACCTTTCTTGATTTCCTGAGACAAGGTGAAAGCACCAGTGAGGCAGTCCTAGTCCCCCATAAAGTACACCCCCTTTTGATAGTAGCATTCATCACACTATGATTACTTGTCCAATGATTGTCTCCTATTCCCCCATATAGTACACCCCCTTTTGATAGTAGCATTCATCACACTATGATTACTTGCCCAATGATTGTCTCTCTATTAGAAGAGAAACCCCATGAGGGCTGGGAAAGCTTCTCTTTCTTTCTCCTCTTTTTTCTAAGATTGCATTTATTTATTTAGAGAGAGAGAGAGTACACACGTGCATGAACAAGCAAGGGGAGGGGCAGTGGGAGAAGGAGAAAGAATATCAAGCAGGCTCCACATGGAGGGCAGATCCATCTCACAACCCTGAGATCATGACCTGAGCCAACATCAAGAGTCAGATATTTAACCAACTGAGTCACCCAGTCACCCTGGGAAGCTTCTCTTCCCACTGATGTATCCATAGTTCTTAAAACACAGTAGCTGCTCAATTATTATTTGTCATCAAGTTTATGGGCTGGGAGCAAACTGTAGCAGGTTATGCCATGAGGCCAATTAGACCAAGAGGCAAGGATCATTATCCATTTGCAAATATGTAAACAGAGGCAGAAAAGAAATGCATATTTATTCAAGGTCACAGACATGTTGATGGAGGCAAATCTAACCCATCATTCAGCTCATTTGTCCCCCCAAAACACTAAACAGCTTGGGTAGGGAACGGAGCATTTTAGAATAAGAAAAATAGGAATGAGAAGGCGGTGAGAGAGAGGCTTCGGAAGACAACTTCTCAATCTGCCTGTCACAGTAGTTGCCTCCATACCAAAAACAGTTAGACTCTCTATGCCTGGAAAAGCATTAAATGCACTAAACATAACCACCACCACACCTTTCTCCTCTAGAGAACAAATAAAATTTTTTTCAGCCACAAAGAAGACATCACAGGAGGGAACAATGTTGCCACTCCAAGTGTCTTCAAAAAAAGCAAATGGGCATTTTGGCCACCTGGATTGCTCCTCAGCAATCCACAGAAAAGATGGCCTTCCCACCACTTACTGGAGCAGAAATCAGGGAAAGAAAAAGTATTAAATGAGGAAGAAGCCCTTCAAAGTCTTCTTTTTCTTTAGGAATTAAGAAAACAGTTCATGTAAAGCACTTGCTTTTTTTGAGTTTTTACATATTTAAGTAATCTCTATATACCCAACGTGGGGCTCAAACTCACAACCCCAAGATCAAGAATCACATACTCTTTCTCCTGAGCCAGCTAGGTATCCTTCATAGAAAGCATTTTAAAACATTGCTAACACACTGGCAGTTCTTTTTTTTATTTTTTTAAGCATTTTTAAAAATTTTTATTTATTTTTTAAATTTCTTTTCGGTGTTCCAGAGTTCTTGTGTATGCCCCACACCCAGTGCTTCATGCAATACATGCCCTCCATAATACCCATCACCAGGCTCACTACCACCTCCTACCCACCCTCCCCTCCAAAACCCTCAGTTTGTTTCTCAGAGTCCACAGTCTCTCAAGGTTCGTCTCCCCCTCTGATTTCCCCCAACTCCCTTCTCCTCTCCATCTCCCCATGTCCTCCGTGTTATTCCTTATGCTCCACAAGTAAGCGAAAGCATATGATAATTGACTCTCTCTGCTTGACTTATTTCCATTCTTAATACAGGTACCAATGAAAACTACAGTGACATGGGCTCAACTGCAACACTGCATTGCCCACAAGCTGCTGAAGCCAAATTATGTCTGTTACAGAAGTGACAAAGCAGGCCAAAGAGTCAGGCTCGTTGCTGCTCATCCTGCCTAGCACCCACTGCAAAAAAAAAGAAAAAAAAAGTCAAAGCTTCTAAGAGGACTCTCTGGAATAATTATTCACACAGTCCACCTTTACCCTGGAGTTTCTGGGTGAGGTAGAGAAGGGGTGGGGAAGGTATTCAGAGATTAGAAAAAGACTTAGAGTGACTTGACATATTGGTGAGAAGAGGAAAATTTTGAAACACAGAAGAAAAGTGAGAATTGTAAATGGAGAAACAGGGAAAGAAACTGAAAGAACTTCAACAGACATAGAGGGGTCGGGCAAGGAAGGTACAGGCAAAAACGGTAAAGTGCCCAGGAGAACTGACAGTAAGCATCAGAGAAGTAGAAAGAAGCAAAGCCAGGCAGTCTTCCCAAATCCCAAAGCTGCTCATTGCATCTCAATAAATCACTCTACTACAAAGCCCATACAATGGACTGTCCTTTGCATTCAGTAACAAGCAGCATTTAACGAAGCATCACCCAGCTGCAACTTTGGAGACCTAAGGGTCTGAACTGAAAATGAAAAAAATGTGTTCAGCAGCAGAAGGCAACCAGGAATGACTTTCACCCAAGTTCTGACCTGGCTATAAAAAGGTTTGGCATTTTAGAGTTAAGCATAAAATGCTTTGGCATTTCTCCTTCTTTTGACATTCCAGGAGGGGGTGTGGTTGACCCCAAGTCCATTCATTTCCAAGGTTGTAGATCTCTCAGCTAAGACTGGCCCCATCTGTTCTGGAGTTAGCCAGCTGTTTATCCCAAAGTAACATTTATTGCACTAATCATCCTAATAACTCTTACAAGAGCCAAAATCACACAAGCCAGAATGCTTAAATTATTATTAAATGTGTCAGTTCGCTTAAAAACAAAACCCCAAAAAACAAAACCAAAAAAACCCCACTTCTATGCTCCTTGGTTTCCCTGGCCAGGATCACTCTTCCTTTCCTAAGATGCCTTTCGGGTACCTTTCAGTAACGGCAAACGAAGGTTAACAGTGCTTCTAACTTTCCCTTTCCCTAATGCGTTAAAACGAACCGGGGTTTCCCTAATCCGTTCTCCAAACCGTTAGTTGTGACTGGTGATTGTGCCTCACGAAAAGGCAGCTCATTATGGTACCATTGTCAGTGGCAAGGAGCCCACTGCAACATCATTTAAAACACTCACACGAGCACAAATCTGTCGGCTCCACTTCCAAACAATCCCGCAGTGGGAAGAAGAAAAACACTTAACAAAAATGCTCCTTCCAGCAGCCTAAGAGAAGCTTCCCCAGACACGTGAAATGTTTCTGACTAGCAGGGAGTGCACCAGTAAAGGACACTGTCACCTCAAATCAGCAGAAAAGGCGAGACAAATGACACAGACACACACACACATAAAATAGAGCCCCACAAAACTTAACCTACTCAGAAGCACGCTCATCTTAAAAATAAACAGCGTGTGCTTGCCCAAGCGACACAGAAATGTTCTAAAGTAGTGCAACCACATTAAATCACTGTCTCCATTTCTCCCCACGCATCACCCCTTCCCACTCAAACCTCAGCACTCGGGGCCGTATGTGACAGGACTGCAGTCCCCCCACCTCTGCCTTCTTCTGATTTTCCAAGAGCGCTTCCCAGCATCTTTCCCAGCCCAGCCCCCCTCTCTAATCCTCAAAAAAGGTTGAGGGGAGTTGCGACTAGGGAATTGGCAGCAATCGGTCCTCCGGCGGGGGAAGGTTGCTAGAGTTGTTCTTTGCAGTGACCCAAATTGCACAGAGCGTTTTCACTTAGCAGCACTTCCGAACACCTCTCCAGTCCTCCCGCCCCCGTCTCCCCAAAAGAAAGCCTTCAGAATTAAGCGGGAGGAATAACTTGGTAGAACCGTTTGAATAAATCACTTCAACTCACCTGGTTTGGGATATTTCTCCCCACCCCGGGCATAAACAGAAATGATGTGCGAATGAGTCACGCAGGCAAATGAACGTGTTGCGATGTCCTACGTCCAAGGGCTGGAGTCAGTCCCTGCCCTGGTGCTGCTGTTACTCTTAGCTCAGCTGGAGCAAGCGGCAATCGCAAGCGCAGCAGCAGCAGGGGGGTGGATAGACCGTAGCACAATGAATGCAGTAGGGTTTTTGCAATGACATCATCCCTCTGTCCGAAAGGCCCCAATAGCCATGCTCAGGAGCGGTGCATTCTGGGAATCGTAGTCTTCTAAAGGCCTGGTGGGACACCGAGGCTATCGCGGGAACTACAATGCCCAAAATGCGCCAAGATCGGACGCGCCCAGAGTGGGCCAAAGAAGCGAAGGGGTCTCGGCCGCCATGTTAGGAGTGCCGGGAACAGTTCGCGGAGCCTCGTCGAGGTTTTAGGCAGCGCGCGAGCCGAGTGGTGGTGCGGTGGGGACGGTGAGGTGGAGGATAAACGGGTTGGAGAGCCTGGGGCCCAAACCTGGGGACCCGGGAGCGGACGCGGCAACTGGGAACAAATTGTAGGGTGGGTCCGGCTGGAGGCAGTATCAAGAGGCCCACTGGGCCTGGGCCTTAAGGTCCCGCAGGTTGTATAGGCACCCTACCCGTTCTCGTCCTTTTCCTTACTAAGGGATTGAGGGAGTCTATTTACTTCTGGGCCCAGAGCATCACTTGGGCCGACTAATAGGACCCTCGGAGCCGTTGGCGTCTTGTTTGGGCTGCGGGGACCCTGAACGGCGACCCTTATCACTTTGGTCGGAAAAGCCAGCTTCCACCCACGGAGTTGGGTTATTCCTCCTGATTTTTTTTTTTAAATCTTTTTGTCAGTTATATTCCAGCCTTCCTTACCCCTCCGCAAGGTTTCGTACCCTCACTGGTTTTTCATACAGGAATGATTTGCCAGAAGAGTCCAAAGAAATCAATGCTGACTCGAGTAATCAAGCTGGAAAGGGACGGTGCTTTGGCGCCCCAGTTAAGAAAAGATTAAGAGAGGTCTAAGGGAGTAACACCCGGTTTAAAATGCCAGGGCTATTGACGATAACCCTATGGACAGCTGGCGGTCAATTTCGAAGTAACGTGGGTTCTTGGATAAACTTAAGAGTGTATGCTAAAATATTGAGAAGACAGGATGTTCATTAGCATGGACCACCACCTTCTTTAAAAATACAGTTAGTGTTAATTTGTGGTACTCCATATATGATTACCTTAAGTAATTTTTTTTAAAACTAACTGAAACCAAAGTCACTGGTCTTTAAGTTACCTTGCACAGTATCTCAAATGAACTGTATTTTTTTTTCCAATTGTGTTACTAAAACAATGCTGTGTATTTGTTCTTTTTCAGAGTCTGTCTACATTATGAAAGATGGAAAATTTCTTCCTGAGGGTGTCTGAAGGGTTAAAAATAAGATATACACTTTGTATTTTTCTCCACAGTTACTCGGAAAGCAGAATTATTAACTTGTTACTTTGGGTCATTAAGGATATGCCTTTCATCTCTCTGTTAGTAGTTAGTAATATTACAACTGATGGATGGATTCTCCTATCCAGAGAAGCTAGGCAGAGTGATTAAAAATAATAAAACATCGTGCTCACTTTGGCAGCACATATACTAAAAAAAATAATAAAACATGGTAGAAATAGTCTTTCAGATATATACAGATGATGACTACAAAAACTTAGAAGAATCATAGTCTGTTTCTGGGAACAAGTCACTCTTAAGATGAAAGGCTTTGTTTCATTTTTAACAGAGGTAACATGTGTTGGTCTCATTTATCTATGCAGTACAACAATGGGAAAGGCTCTTACAAACATTTCTGATATTCAGAACCACCTTCTTTTCAAGTAATTGTGGTAAGTATAGGAAAGGGAATGAAATGTTTGCTGTTTTCTTTCAGACCTTCAGTATAACTGTAGACGTGTTTTACATTGAACAGAGAGAAAACAGTGGACAGCTTTGCATTTGGCTTAGTTTCAAACTCTTTAATTATTTTTAGGGATTGGTGGTTCACTGGTATGTCTTATTTTACAAACCTGTAGTGAATCTTGTTCGTGGTGTAAGATATTTCTTTATATAAGCAGTAACCTGTATCTGATTTCCTATGGAAAACAGATTTTGGGAAGTTGGGGCAGATTGCTTACAAATCTCGTAGGTGAGAAACTAGACCCATATAATGCAGTGATTTCTATAATTTATAATTTGTCATATGTTTGGGTAGTTTGGAGTTTTTCCAGGCTTATATCCAGTGGACACCTAATTAATGAAATGAAACATCTAATGTCTATATTTTTTAAAAAAAGCTCAGTGATTTAACCTTTAACTTTTAGGGCAGAAATTCTGCATTCTTCTTTAGAAATTTTATTTTTATTTATTTTTATTTTTTATTTTTTTAGAAATTTTATTTACCAAGTTAATATTTGAGGAGTTGGTGACACCAGCTTCTAAAAGAATAACCTTAGTGTCCCAGAGAAAACACTGGGTTAGGAAAACTGAAAAGTGGGATTAAGAATGCCTTTGGGGAATAAAGCAATTTATATTCTTTCCATCTAAGGAAAGAATTAGGGTGTTGATTTGTATCGCAATTATAGGTAGCTCATTAAAGAGTATTGAGTCATTTGCTCTTACAGCAAGAGTTTTTTCAACAGTGGTGTGTCAGGATCACCTCTAAAAATATTTAACTATCCCTTCACTCATCCCTGTTGAATTATTCTGCCAGGTTGGAACAATTTATTCTCTGTTTTTAAAACTGAGTGAGTGTACAGGGGTAGGGTACAATTGTCCTCTATATCCAGTATTTGTGTGTATTGTGGTGCATTACACTAATAACAAAAGTTTAGGCAAAGAGTTTAGTTTCACAACTAATTGTACCCACAAATGAATTCTGAAAATGTGTAGATGAGGAAATGATTTGGACATCAGTTTTACATTGGTGAGGAAATGGGAGAGATTTCAGTTTAGCCTTTTGAGTACTGTGATATCCTGACTTACCTAGATATTTCTGAGACTGAGAGTTTAGCATAATACCAAGAAAGTAGTGATAAGAGACACTTATCCAAGTAAGAGCTCATGCTATCACAAGATTGTGGTAAAGCTATTCAGAAATGTAAAAGAATCAAGTACCTAGAAGCAATAAGATACTAGGATTTTCTGAAAATAATTACTCTTTTTTTTAATAACTCCTCTCCTTGCCCTGAATCCTAAATTTTTAAAATTATTAATGTTATCTTAATATTCTTGATATTTAGGTAAATGATATACAATGGAGTGTCTTTTTAGCCCCAAATTCTTTGATTCAGTACTGAATTTGTCTGTGGTCTCTGCTTTGACCATATGAAGACTGACTTTAGTATTTTGAGGAATGTTGGCCTGGATTCTGCTGCTTCAGTTTGAAATCTAAAGTGGCTTGCTCAGTATCACAGCCATTAGTAACCTTCTAAGCCTCATTGATAATAGCAGCCTCTGTAAGGATGTTAGTAAAGATTAAACAAAATAATCTACGTAAAGCACTTAGCAAAGGACTTTGAAACATGTAAATTGTGGATTTTTTTTTTTTAACAGTTGGGTAAACTACTTTTTTATTGGCTGTTTTTAAAAATTAGCCACAGAGTAGTTAGAGCCCCAAGGACAAGGATGAATTCAGATATATTCTTCCAACAGTTGGTTAAGTCAAATTTGTGTGACCAAGTTTCTAGCAAAATACAGTTCCATTTCTTCCTTTCATATGGTGATACAGGGCTACAGTCTTTTTCAGCCCATACTACTAAAGTTAATGTAAAATGCCTGTTACTGAGTTATGTTCCTAAGAGATCATAGTTGTGCTTGAGTGACTAAAGTTTAAAAAATTACATAGTAACAATTTCATTGTTAAACACTTGTGTACATATGTAGCTTGAAGAAGCCCCAAGTCAATTATGAAAATCAGGTTCTATCTTCGTTAAGAATCACTGTATTGTATTCCCTTAAAGGAAATGATTTGCTAGATTATGAAAAATGTTAGAATTGTTTCATATCTTAAAGTTCTAAAGTAATGCTTTTTCTATTCCAAGCTATGAAATTTGAGAGAACAGCTCTGTTGTCTGCCTTTCTGTATCTCTTTTCCAAAATAGAATTAATTTTTTTACCTATCAGAAATGAAATGTCAGTAACCCAAAGGTGATATAGACCCAGTAGTTAAATTAAAAGTTACTCTAACCTGATCAGAGTTGAGACAAGCAAACTTAAAGGGGAAGAAAACATTTTACCAAAAGGTATCTTTTCAGACTCACCTTAGATTAAGTTAGATGTTTTCTAGTGTACATTCTTAGTAGTGAAAACAAATAAGCATGACGTGCAGAGTGTAGCAATTGGACTTTCTCTAGGGTAGATCTTAACTCATTCTGGAAACTTTAATCCATATTTTAAACACTTTGACTAAAATTCAGGAAACTAAAATGTATGTTTTCTAGTCTTAGTTGATGCATTGTGTTTGTAACAAATTGGCATAATTTTAGGTGCTGGATTTTATAGGCCACTGAAGGTAAATGCAGTAAATATCCCTGGGTCAGTATTTAAAATCCAAATGTCCATAGTTAATGATTAACCCAAAAAGTGAGCCCTGTTTATCCTGTGATTCTATTTTTTAATTTTTAATAGGTTTGGGTAATTGTAGCACTAGAAGGTATTTCTTTACAAGAGTTTAAGTATGTGAAAATGAATTTAATCAAATATAAATGTTTACGAATATGAAGCCTTTTTAAGGAAACTACAGAGATGTGCAGTTGTAAGCAGTTATGCAAGTGGGCACATACTTAAAATTCTTAATTGATATAGAGGCTTTTGCGGATGCTGTGTGGATTTGAACTTGATATAAAGGTTAATCTTCTTAAAACCTTTTAGGAAATGTTCATCAGGTATCCCCTTAACACCTTAACAGTCTTGATTTGATGAATTTAGCACATAGGTATTTATCAAATTGAGTAGCTTGGGAACTTGTTTGAGCTACTTCACCACCAGAAGATAAAAATTAGCAACTATAATCTTTGATATAACCTAAGTGACAATTTTGTTTAAACACTTTGAGCAAAAAAACACAAAAACCTCAATTTCCTCCTTCCCTATACTCTTGCTGTAGACTTTTAGTCATTAGTATGGTATCAAGTGGGATCTTAAAGTTTCTTAGTAATTGTCCCCATCGAACTGGCTGGTGTTTATTCTCTTAGTCAATGTCAGTATATTTAGAGCCACTTCTTTGTGTTTCATAGTATTTTATATACAAGACAAAAATGGAGAAAAGCTTTAATTTTTTAAAGTTTTGACACAGGGTGAAATAAAGCAGTTGCAGAAGTGGTAACATAAAAGTAAACTGCAAATAACATTGACATACTTACTAGAGCACTTACATTGCAATTGCTATATTGAAACTAAATAGCATCTTACGTGAGTGTAGTGATAAATGACCTTTACCAGTCTTCTGCTATTTCTGTGGAATACCTGAGTAACAGTAGGTAGTATGGTGCATTTACTCTGTTTCAACAATGGTGAATGTGGTGAAAGTTCAGTGCTAATTTTTGGTACTGAATTTTACATTTATCACCTTCTTTTGCATTTGACATTCTCAATGCAAGAATGTTCATTCCAAGTCTGCTTTGTTTATTCTTTGTGTATTTAATGCTGGGCATTATGCTTGTTTCAAGTTTCAGTCCCATGACCCATTTTCAATATTCATGTTTGTGTGTCTTTCCAAAATTGTTTACTCCTTTGTTTCCTGCTAGTCCTGAGATAATTTATGAGCAGTTTTTGTTGCTTTTCATGTTGCTATGTATTTGCCTAAAATGGGTTGCTGGATTTTCTCATTTTCCAGATAAACTCTTCTCTTCTCTTTCACATTGCTGGGACCTGTTTGGCATTTGTTGGAGTTCTGGGTTGCTTGTAATGGAAAAGTTAAAAATTGAGTACTAAGATGCCAGATTTCAGGAGCTTGGGAGTGAATGAATGGGAGCAGGGCAAGAAGTAGGTACTGAATTTAGATAACTTACTTGTATGAAGTTTGGCTATGGAAGAGGCAAGAAATAATGGGAAATAACAAGAGGGTACGTGGGAACAAAAGAGGGTTTTTACTTAAATCTTCCTATTTAGAGGCCAAAATCACACTCTTACTTCAGAGCAGTTTGATCATTTCCCAAAGGAATCGGGACTTAGAATTCTATGATGCCCCAAATTAGGCGAGGGGAAAAGTGAAAGAGCTCTGAAGTACTTAGGTAATTTTTTCTATGAATATTCCATACTTTAACATTTGATTATATTTCCTTTCCATTCTGATCCTATTACTGTTTGTGTTCCTTCTAGCTTTTGTGGCTGCCTATTTAACCAAACTTCTGCTGGAAGAATAGTGCATTTTTATGACCATTCCAGAAAAGCATAGCAATGACCAAGAGCCTAGGTTTCTTTTGAGAAATTACTGGTCCTAAAAGGGTGGTGTTTGCCCTTTGTACTAATATCATCAATAGTTTACCAACCAAACCTACCTAGGATCCTCACAACCACTATTAAAGAAAACTACTCATTTGACCAGGAGATTAAACTTGAACAAAACTTGTCTGTTCTTGCCTGACTATGATTACCAAGACACATTACCTGGAGGAGAAGTCTGAGAGGGATTCTTTTAATTACTTCTGTGAGAAAGGTATGATTGTAGAAACATTGAAAAATGCATAAGAGAAAACATCTTACAGCAATAGAACCCTCAACAAAAAGTGGAAAATCCAGTTCTGACAGTACGAACTAAATTTTCCATTGCTTGAATTCACTGTCATTACCTAACAATTTAAATGAGTTGCTGTTTCCCTTCAGAGTTTAACTGGCAAAATAAATCGAAAGACTTCAGCAAAAGAAGGGAATAGCTAAGACAGGTAAGGGTTCAGTATAATAAAAAATATCAAAGGAAATTGGTTATTACTAGGTCCTGACACTCACTGTGTCCAAATGTGATTTTATTTATACTTTGATGAGCTAGGCACCAAAAGAAATAACTTAAGGTATTTCTAAGAAAAGACACTTGTGGCTACCAATTGAATTACTCTCTGTTACAAGTTACATTTTGAACTACAGTGCATTGTGCAAGGCTCTACACCCAACATAACTCCCCAAGTTAGCGAACACTTGATACATCAAGCTAATAACCTATTTCTGACAAATGTAAGCCTATGCAGTGCACTTCTACCACCTCCAACTGAAGGGAGAGAAAGGCATGAAAACAAATGTTTACTGTGTATTTATGGGACCAAAGTTATATCCAGATTCAGAAACCTCTGGTACTGCTTACTACCAAATTAATGCAAGTAATTATTATTAATATTAATAATATAAACATAGTCTAAAACATAAGCTGTTCATTTATGTGCCTGAGTCCTTTCTGGTTTTCAGTAATCTAAGTAGCAACTTGAAAGTTACATATGACCCCATTGTAACTTGAGATAACCCTAAACTTCTGAAATATACCTTGGTATATATTGAATTCACTTAAAATGCACTTAATAGGGCACTCGAGTGGTTCAGTTGGTTAAACATTTGCCCTTGGCATGGGTTATGATCCCAGGGTACTGGGAGCGAGTCCCACATTGGGTTCCCTGCTCAGGGAGCCTGCTCCTTGTCCTCCCTCCTGGTGCTCTCTCACTATCCCTGTCACTCTCAAATAAATAAATTCTTAACCTACAAAAAAAAAAAAAACACAAAACAGATGCACTTAATACTTCGCAGGTAACTGAAAAGTAATTTTTCCAGTATTACTGGCCAGAACATGCAGTTAAAATACATGTGAACTAGTTGAGGTCAAAGTAGAACTACAGTCTATTTGTGTATATAAAAATTATATAAATATATAAAATGTATAATATGCATAGGTCATATGTATAAAAATTATACCATTTATATATATATATATATGTGTGTGTGTATATATGGAGCCTGATGAAAGACTTGATCCCAGCCTGTGCTGTAGTGTGTGTGTGTGTCTTGCATCAGGCTCCCTGCTAGGCAGGGAGTCTGCTTCTCCCTCAACCCCTCCCCGCCTGCTCAAGACCTCTCAAGCTCTTGCCCTCTCAAGTTAAAAAAGCTTAAAAATGATTGACAAGGAAGTATTATTTAAAAACCATTTTCAGAGTTTGGTCTGTCAATACCTGAAGTGACTTCAGGCTTTATGTCCCACTTGAATGTCAGTCTAAAAAATTCCAAATGCATAGCTTGAAATGCTGTGATGCATAGCTTGAAATGCCTGAGTTCTGGATTCTGGTCTGATAATTAGTAACTAAGGTGTCAGCCTAGGCAAATTAACTTTGAATCTGTGGGGTTTTTTGGGTTTTTTTTTTTTTAAGATTTTATCTATTTGAGAGCACAAGGTCCGGAAGAGGGAAAAGCAGACTCCCTGCTGAGAGGGGACCACCCCCCCCCTCCTCTCGCCCTCCAACCTCAGGGCTGGATCCCAGGACTCCAGGTTTATGACCTGAGCCAAAGGCAGACACTTAACTAACTGAGCCACCCAGGCGCTCCCTGAATCTGTTTCTTTATGTTTAAAAATGTGGTAGCATTTAACAACATCAAATACATGGTTTTCTGTGATGTTCTATGGTTTGATGTACAGGCTTCCAGCATCAGAATCTGAGATACAAAAAATGCAGATTCTGGTGTCCCACCTAGATACACTGCTTAAAAATCTGAGGATGAGATCAGGGATCTTCAATTTTTTTAAAAAGTATTTATTTTAGAGCGTGTGTAGTGCATGAGAGTCGGGGGTGGGGCGGGGGGCAGAGGGAGAAGTAGAGGGAGAGTCTTAAGCAGACCCCTGAGATCAAGACCTGAGCTAACTCCAAGAGCTGGATGCATAACTGATTGTGTCATTTAGGTGTCCCTGGGGACCTGCATTTTAAATAAATTCACCAGGTGTTTTCTCTACCTGACCTTACTTGAAAGCATAAAGTGAAATAATTTGCCAGAGTTACTTCTAAGGGTGGGCCCCCTCTTTTTTTTTTTTTTTTTAAGATTTTATTTATTTATTTATTTATTTATTTATTTATTTGACAGAGAGAGATCACAGTAGACAGAGAGGCAGGCAGAGAGAGAGAGAGGGAAGCAGGCTCCCCGCTGAGCAGAGAGCCCGATGCGGGACTCCATCCCAGGACCGTGAGATCATGACCTGAGCTGAAGGCAGCGGCTTAACCCACTGAGCCACCCAGGCGCCCTTTTTTTTTTTTTTAAGATTTTATTTATTTGACAGAGATCACAAGCAGGCAAAGGGGGGGAAAGCAGGCTCCGCATTGAGCAGAGAACCTGATGCAGGGCTTGATCCCAGGACCCTGACATGACCTGAGCCAAAGGCAGAGGCTCAATCCACTGAGCTACCCAGGAGCCCTAGTCCCCCTCTTTTTTGTGTTCATAACTCCTCTTTCCTTCGTGCTCAATAGCTGTTATTCCAAGACACAGATGCCAAGATTTTAAAAGTACTGCATACATATATTCAGTGAAAAATCAAATTCAACTACTTGGACAAGTATTGCTTAATTAAGGTGTGTAATACAGTTGTTTTTTTTTTTTAAGAGAAATGAACAAATTTTATCTTCATCTAAAGCATTTGACAAATTAAGCCCTACAGTACTCTATTATAGACATTCAAAGTGTCAATATTTGGGGGCACAGTTTCAATCCTAAATCAGTTTCTTTGATCCTGTAAGTATGTATTAATTACCAAGTTAAATGCCCTAGAGATACAAAGATGACTATGACCCTCTAAACAGAGTCTTGATGTTTTTAGTGTCATGGACCCCTTGTCAAGGTAGTTAAATCCATGGGCCACTTTTCCAAAGAAAAGTGTTTTAAGGTATAAAGTACAGTATATCTGATTACAAAGGGAGCCAGTGATAATGAAATAGTTACCAAAAATTTTGTATAGAAATGTATATGTTTTATTAACTCATTAACAAGATTTAACAGTAGCTCTCATTTGTAATTTCAACAGTGGTGAGCATAAATGATATTTCAACTTGTTTGCAAGAATTATATGAAAACAGTTCAACTGAACTATAAAAAGTTATCTCTTACTGCTAATACTACTGTGATCTGTTGCCTATGTTCAAATTTTATTAGGAGTTACTGAAAATAGAGATGCAGTTTTTCCCATCTAAATTCATGGACACACTGAATTTTATTAAGAACCCTGGTTAAACTGTTTAATAATAGGAACTTTTTCATGTATCCAAGGTCCAAGTAAGATCTGTGTAGGCACTGGAAAAGTTGTGATGCCTCCTTACCTCATAAAATTCAAAATAAAAATATTTACACCATAAAGTAGATTTAAGGAAGTTCTGTTTCTCCTGGTAAAGACTCATGCTTTTTAGAAAGTCCTAAGTTACATCTGAAGAAGTACTAAAGTACTCCATTTGTTTCATCGTGGATGAACAGGAGAGGCTGCAGTTGTGTGAAAGTATGGGTTTAGTATCTAAGATTGTATCTACTACACTTGGTATATAGTAAGGGCTCAATAGCAGTAAAATAAAGTGAAAGATCTTCTCCATAAGAGGTTCACAGTTTTAGAGAACATTAAGGTATAACAAGTGTGGAATACTGTAATGACCAGATAGATGCTCATTTCTCTATAAATGAACAGCTTGGAGGGGTTTGTAACCCAAGTGATATCACTTGTAGATAAATTGAGTTGGGCTACTATCCTCAAGTGATCCTACTAGTGTGTAAGCTCCATGCAGGTAGGATTTTTGTCTGTTTTGTTCATTGTATCTGGTGTATTCCAAAAATTTTAGGAAATTGCCTGCCACATTCAGCTAATCTGCTCACCTGATCAGCCTCAGATCTGTATACCTCCATTTGTCTAGATGCTGCTGAAACATTTAAGCATTAATGTACCACAAACTAGAAATTAAAAATAGCTCTTCCTTAGACATTCAGTAAGTGAATAAAAAGGGATATTTTATTTTCTCAGTAGAAAGCTAATAAATGCTGTGGTAAGTATAAGTTTACCTACCATTTCCATTCAGCACTCCATAAGGATAGGAATTGCCATTTTAAAATTAAGACACTGCCCCAGAGTTATTCATCAACTAGTAGAGGAATTAGAAAACAATATGCAGTCAGTTTCCAGACCGGAGTATCTTCTCTCCCACTTGGCCAAGACACAAAGGTGGTCTTGCCCCCACATTTCACAAAGAAGTAAAATCATGTGAAACAGACTGGGTAGCAAAACAAGTTCTATAGCTATTTAAGCACATCTTTAAACGTTCTTATTTAGAAATACATTTTTTAAACATTAAATACAGATCTTATACTCTATGCTGAAGTCATTTTTCTACCCTCCAAGAAAAGCATTTAAACGTTTCAGGGGTTTGTGTTGGCACTTTATAGGTAATGGAGTTTTTCAAATTCCTATTCTTCCCACCTACTATGGGTGGGTATGTTTTCACATAGCTTGTTTAGAAGGCAGTAAAACAGTTTAGACAAAAGCATCATTGTTTGGACTAAGAAAAAGAGAAAGTGAAGAGTGATTCCAAAGTCCTTTTGAGTCACACAGGGAGAACCAGACCAATATCTAAATTAGCATGTGATACAGAAGCAGCCATGTTGGTCAATCCATAACTTGAAGAAGTTAAATAGGACTTCATGTTAGAGATGAAGAAAGTGAATAGCTGGGAAATAAAACCTGGCCTGACCTGTATTAATGTGAAGCCATTTGTAGGTTTTACCAATGTTACTAGGAGTGAACATTCATTGACTTCACTGTAGAAATACTGATCACAGTGTGCTGCCCTGGACCCTGCTGCAGATGTTTCATAACGTGGTATATGGACCTTATTGCCATTCTATTTTTTTCAATTTAAAAGATTTTAGTTATTTATTTGACAGATCACAAGTAGGCAGAAGGAGAGAGAGAAACAGGCTCCCCACTGAGCAAAGAGCCTGGTGTGGGACTCGATTCCAAGACTCTGAGATCATGACCTGAGCTGAAGGCAGATGCTTACCGACTAAGCCACCCAGGTGCCCTCAAGCATTCTTTTAAACTTGTAGTACTTGTACAGGTCATGTGACAGTTTTATGTCTTGAAAATATAAATAACTGCATCGTTTATTGACTTGGAAAGGGTAAAACCAGTGACTAATTGTAGGCCAATGGGGGATTAGAAACTCACCTTTAATATTCACAGTGCTCCTTCAAGCTGATTAAAATGTCTAGGAAACAGCTTGATTCTATCTTCTAACTCTCCTTCCCTTTTATTATTTTTATTTTTTAGCAACTTCAACAACCTTAGTTTCTTTCATGCAAATAAGCATTGTCTCCTTTCCTTTTAACACAACACTGCAAAATGACTAGCTCATAAACCATTCAGATGTTATTGCTGTTAGTAGGTAACATGCTATTCTGCCTGGTACCTACACAGTTGACATGCAACAATTGTTTAATGGATAAGAAAGTTGTTAAAATTTTGACAAATTGCTTAGTCCTGTGAGTAAGCACTGACTTATATCACCCCTTATCACCTGATGTTTTTGTGACAGATTTTCTATGAGTGAACTGTTTCAGACAATGAAGGAAATAAAACATCCATTAATTGATAACTCCCCCCACCCCCACCTGGACACGAGACTGAATTGGAGTCCTTGATTCCCAGTATATCATAATATCATAACTAGTCTGAAAAAAAGAGGCAAAGAGGGCCATGGTATTTGAGAATAAAATCTTATTTATTTAAAGCTGAGCTTTATGTCATGATGCTTAATGCCATGACCATTAAGCCATTCCTGTAACACTTAAGTGTATCTTCTAAAGGAAGCCTGTGAAATGTCTCCAGAATGACTTGGGGTTTTGAGGGGGGGAGGTTGTTTGTTTGTTTTAAGTAAGCTCTAGGCCCCATGTGGGGCTTTAACTTACGTCCCTGAGATCAAGAGTCTCACACTCTACTAACGGAGCCAGCCAGTTACCCCAGAATGACTTGGTTTTTAGTGGCATTAATTATTGTTTTCTTTTGGGACCTGATTCTTTCTAGTGAAACAGATTCCAAAATGATGCAATTTGTCAAAGACTGTTTCATCTTCAGTATCTTTTTAAAAAATACAATTAGGTAAAGCATTTTTAAATAGACTGCATCCATCTGATCCATTTTCTTGTTACCCGGTAATGTTTTTCATCAGCAGCCACAGCTCTGAAAGGACATTAAAGGGTCTCCTGTTACACACTATAGCACTTATGTTCATAATAGAACATTAAGATAGATTGAAGGCTTCCATAATTAGCCTACACTCAGTCTTTTCCTACCTTCTGCCCTCTGATTTCCTACTTACATTTTTGTAGTAACTGTTTTGAGGGTACATGACCACTAAATTGTATGTGTCTTTGAGAGCTTTCTTTGCGTGCTTAAGACAGGACTTTTATTTCTTCAGCAAATATTCACTGGGTATCCACTAGGTGTCAGATATACTAGGTATATTCTAGGGACATCAAGATAACTAAGTATAGACATGCTCTTGGGAATCTTTTTTAAGTGGGAGAGATGGCAAAGGATATTTGTAAGCCAAAAAAAACAAAAACAAAAAACCCTGCAGTGTAATACGATGTTATACTGAAATAGGCTATTTCCTCACTTAAGAGGACTAAAAAATCATTTCCAAAAATGTCTCCCCAGTAAGTTTGCCTCAGTGACTAAATTTCCACCATTATTGCATTGTGATTGCCTCTGGGCAGGAAAACTAAGGGGCATCAATGGCTGTGGAATTAATTTTTCCTCTTTTTAAAATCTTTTGTTAATTTTACATTCAGTAAGATTCATTTTTTATATATAATTTCTTGAGTTTTGACAAATACATGGAAGTCCTGTAATCACCACCACAATCAAGATACAGAACAGTTCCATCACCTCAAAAAGTTCTTTTGTACTACCCCTTTTAAAATTTTATATATTTCATAATTTTGGTAAAATATTTTTCAAGGGGTGCCTGGGTGGCTCAGTGGGTTAAAGCCTCTGCTTTCGGCTCGGGTCATGATCCCAGGGTCCTGGGATGGAGCCACACATTGGGCTCTCTGCTCAGCAGGGAGCCTGCTTCCCCCTCTCTCTCTCTGCCTGCCTCTCTGCCTACTTGTGATCTCTGTCAAATAAATAAAATCTTTTTAAAAAATTATTTTTCAAAAGGTAAGGTTTGTCTGTTTCATGTACAACTTTTCCTTATCAAAAATGTATGTCTTTGGGTTAAGACAGTACCATTTCTAATAAGCCTCTGGAGAAATATAGATATCCAAGGAAGGATATCCAAAACATTACACCATTGTAAGTCATCTACACTTTAGTTGGTAGATCATGCTGCTTAAAAGAATTAGGATTCAGAAAAGGTAAACAGTGTATGTGGTGTGTGTATGTTAGATTAGAAAGAGGATAGTAGTTGGGGTAGAGGAGGAGATTAGGGCCTGAAGTGGAAGAACATGCATGGAAGGATAAGAGTAGCATGTTTTTGAATAGTGTAAGGTCCTTGGGTTCTCAAAGATACAAGGGGCACAAAAGAAGAGATGAGTCCTGAAGAGGGGTGGACTTCATGTAAAGATTGGTCAGTCTGTTATCTGGAACTACTGTCCTGGGATTCTGGAACTGGTTCTGCTAGTAATTCATTCTTGAAAAGTCACTTTCCTTTTCTGGGACTCAATTTCATCATCTATAAAAAAATGTTGGAATAAGTATATTCTCAAGTCTATTCCAACCCAGGTGAAACTTTTGGGTATGTGTGTCTGAGGGGAGTGGTGAGTTTCTGTCCCATTTTAACTGGAGAGGCATATCTGTAGATAACAATAACCAAACTCTAACAATTATTAAGATCCCTTAAAAAAAAAAAAGATCCCTTAAAATGTCATGTAGTTTGATATCAGAAGCTGCAAAGCAAAGTTAATACTGATCTCATTTGGGCTCCAGTGATCTAGCTTTCTGGCCCTCAGTCTTCTCATTTGTAGAATAACTAGATACAGGTTCCTTGTAGTTTCACATTTTATGAAAGTGAAACCTATTAAAACTTACCAGTGTTATTTCTATTTTCATTTCCTCTGGATCTGTACCTATTCTGACTTTGCTTTTTTAAGTTATTAGTCACTATTCATTCAATACTTCTGTGTGCCAGAATTTGTAATGTAGTGTATTTCACCTATGTTATTTAAGAAATTTTACAGTGCTGCTGTCCTTTATAAGTGTACAAATATGGGAAAATCACACCATGCCTCCTACCCCCATCCTGGATAACATATTCCTACAACAAGATCTCATTTTAGTGAATATTAAAACTAGCATTAGAGAGGGTAAAAAGGGGGGTGCCTGGGTGGCTCAGTGGGTTACAGCCTCTGCCTTCAGCTCAGATCATGATTCCAGGATCCTGGGATCGAGCCCCGCATCAGGCTCTCTGCTCAGCAGGGATCCTGCTTCCTCCTCTCTCTCTGCCTGCCTCTCTGCCTACTTGTGATCTCTGTCTGTTAAAAAATAAAATATTTAAAAAAAAAAAGGGAAGAAGGAAGGAAGATGTGTGTGGCTTTCAATTGGTAAGTGAAGGGAAAAGAACTAAGAGTTGAGGACGTACTGTGTGCTAGGTACCTTATATGTGCCCATCTTCTTTAGGTCATTGTTAAAACCAGACAGGAAGGAAGCCTATTTATCTTGGTAACAAAAGGGGAAAAAATTCTTTCATCCCACAAGTCATTGGGTTACTCAGAATGTAAATTTTTTCATGTCATTCTCTCCTATGAGTGCACAGACAACATAATCCTTCTACATAATGTTTGGCAAATATTTATGAAATGAATAGGCATGTTTCTCCTGTCCTTAGAGTAGAGGTCCTTTGGGTCCATGGACCTCTAAGAATTTTATAAAAGCTATGGACCCACCAAGAATGTCTCCTCTCCTACTACACAAACACAACAAAATAAAAAATAGTCAACTCCCTCTCCTTGCCCTAAGTCACTCCACATATGTATTTGTGCAAAATCCATTATTTTGGAATGTTTTCCACCTTTCTGTGATTTATTCATGTGTCCCAGGTTAAGAACTCAGTTCTAGAAACATCTCTGGATATCTAGGCAGCCTAGGAGCTCAATTCCATTAACTTGTAATGCTTATAGAGCTGTCATCCCTTATTGGTCCTTTACAAGTTTGAGAAACTTGCCTCCTGACTGTTCAGTGTGTTTTGTTTTTTTATGAGCAGAAATTATATCCAACTTGCTCTTTGGTTCATTAATATGTGCTACAACCAAAGAAAGCATTATATTTTTAAGGTTTTTGAAGTAGGAATTGTTTAATTTTACAGATGAAGAAATTAAGGTTTGTCCCAAGTTTATTTTATGTGAGTATCATATCTCTGGCTTTCTAAATGGAATGATTCCCCTCCCTCCCTCCCTCCCTCCTTCCTTCTTCCCCTTCCTTCCTTCCTTCCTTCCTTCCTTCCTCCCTTCCTTCCTTCCTTCCTTCCTTCTTTCCTTCTCATTCAGAAACCCACTTAAAGTATTGTTAGGCCAGTGTCCTCATCTGTGAAATTTTATCTGGGTAGAGAAAGATGGTGAAAAAAAATGACCTTGTTTCATAAAGGAAGACAATGACCTATAAAACAAATATTCTAAGTAATTCCAAATACAGTATGAGAACCCCCCATAAAGCTGTGAGAATCAAATTGGTTAAAGGAAAACAATGTTGTGTAAACTCTACAGTTTTCCAAACACAAAGCCCTTGTTATAAAATCCAGGGCCTAGTATGGAGAAGTTACTTGGATGCTTATCTAATCTCCAGTATCTCCTGTGTTCTTACTGACAGCAAGACGGCATCTCATCCAGACTTGTGATGGAGGAAAACTGAGTTGATGATGATGATGATGATGATGATTAATGTGGAAAAAATAGAGAGTTTGTCAATCAGATGGATTAATATTTTAAGCATTTATTATGTGCTAGGAGCTTTTTAGTTTCTGGGTGAAGAGTAACAGAGTCTCCATTGTACATTTACCCCAGGGTACATACACAGTTACAGTTAACATTTGAGTGCTCACTGTAAGCAAAAGCATTGTTCCAGCTGCATTTGCATTTATTTCATTCACAGGTTTCTCAGTCTTTGTAATAACTCAGTAAAATACTGTTAATGTTTTCATCACTAACAAGAAAACTGTAGTTTAAAGAGATTAGAAATTTGCCCAACAATGTTGCGAAGCTGAGACTTTGAACCCTGGCTGATTTGACTCTGAAGTCTGTACTCCATTCCAGAACACTACCAAAGCCTCTAATATATAACCATTAATATTTGCTGTCCATAGTGGGGGAGACCATAAAGGTGGGATTAAGGGGGAGTTACTGGGCCTTTTCTGAGAGAAGTGGTGCCTTCCCCCCTGCAAACAAGTTTGATGTGGTGAAATCAGGTTGGAAAGATAAAAAAGGTTGAAGAAGGTGGAGGTGGCGTGGTTGAACCTGTTCAGGAACTGATTACATCTGAGCCTCTGGTCAGCCTCAGCTGACTCAGAGCTGGCGGATGGGCCAAAGCCCAGGCAGGTTAATTTCATGGGCTGTATACTTCAAAGGATCTGATTCCTGGCACTGCTATGCACATTGCTTTTCAGAGGGCAGAGTCTTGTGGGGGAGGGAACAGGATGGCCTCCAGGAAGCGTTTGCAAAAGACCAAGGCAGTGTTTGCTCTAAATCCAAATATATGCAGCTTGTTCTAGGACTGGCAATAAAAAAAATAAAAAATGAAATAAAATAAAAGATTAGCCCTAAGCATGGCTTAAAATTGGGTATTTAAATCTTAAGTATTCCTCTGCAATAAATATAGCAATTAAGAATATGAATTCTATGGATACCCAGCCTTTGTATCAACATGGATGGGACTGAAGGAGATTATCTGAGTGAAATAAGTCAAGCAGAGCGAGTCAATTATCATATGGTTTCACTTACTTGAGGAGCATAAGGAATAACATGGAGGACATTAGGAGAAGGAAAGGAAAAATGAATTGGGGGAAATCGGAGGGGGAGGCCAACCATGAGAGACTGTGGACTCTGGGAAACAAACTGAGGGTTTTGGAGGGGAGGGGAGTGGTGGGATAGGTGAGCCTGGTGGTGAGTATTAAGGAGGACACATAATGCGTGGAGCACTGGGTGTGATGTATAAACAATGAATTTTGGAACGCTGAAAAAAAATTTTTTTTTAAAAAATGTAAAAAAAAAGAATATGAACCCTAGAGTTAGAACCGGATTCCAATATTGGTTCTACCTCTAAACTGTGAATAAATTGATTACTATGCCTCCGTTTTCTCATGTGCGAAATGGGGATTAAGTGTTGTGAAGTTTATGAAGTCTATGAAGAATAGACGTGTTGTGAAGTTTAAAGTGAGTACAAAGTGTTGAGTATAAAGCATATATCACAGTACCTGAGACATAGTAAATTCTCTTGAAAAATAATCATTCAGAGAGAATTCATATTTTATAAGAGAATCTCTGGGCTTAATTCATTTTTCTTTTACTTAAAATACATTTAAAAAGCACTTATTTTTGTATTCCATGGCAGGGATAGGGAAAACAGTAACTTTTGTTGAACATGTAAAATGAGCCAAATATATTTAAAAATATATTGTCTCATTTAATGTTCACAGCAACCCTACAAAGTATTTTCCTACCTTATCAATGAGACCCTAAGTTGGGAGAAGTTCAGTAGCATGCCTAAGATTGAATAGTGAGCACTCTGTAACTCCAAAACCTGTGAATAAAATACCCTTTATCCTCACTAGAACATATTATTCAGCAAGCAGTCAGACACATAAACAAATACCTACATTCAAAGTGCTGTTATTGAGTTTTATACTATGTGCCTGGGAGCAGAGAGCAGGGAAGATGAACAGCGGGGATGTGCCTGGGTAGAGTAAAATTCATCTTCTTGACAGGAATAAATAATAGTGGGGCTTTGGGCAGGAATGAGATAGGGGGCTTTTGCTAGTGGAGAAAGAGTTAAGAGAGGTCTTTCTGGGTCTCCTCAAATCACATTAAAAGAGGGATTAGCAAAAAAAAAAAAGGGATTAGCATTATGACAAGCATTATAATTGCAGCAAATATAATTGCAGGCAAAAGAACTGTCTCCATAAAGACCAGATTATGTTGTTTAATTTATGTAAAATGGTGGGGGTTATATACAAATAATTTCTGTTAGCATCAGAAGTATCCGTACCTCCTTGGGCTTTGTGATTAACAATAATAGCAACTAACTCCTTTGCATGATCATTAGATACTGGTCACTACTGTGTTCACAGGCCAGAACTTTTTTTTTTTTTTTTTTAAAGAGAGGAAAAGAGAGAGAAGGGTCAGAGGGAGAGAGACTCTTAAGTAGTCTCCATGCAGCATGGAGACCAACTCAGTCTCACAACTCTGAGATCATGACCAGAGCCAAAAATCAAGAGTTGGGTGCTTGCCAAACTGAGCCACTCAGGTGCCCCTCACAGACCAGAACTCTTGAGAAAGGTGGAAAGGGTTTGTCTAAACCACTAATCTCAAATTAAATACACTTAATTGGGGCAAATAAGCTAAACTATTTATAAGAATTATTTTAATCTTCATGACATACTAGGGTTGTAGAAGCTAACAAATTTTTCACTAAAACATTTTCCTTTTTTCTACTGGGCACACAAAAGGACTACATTTCCTGGACTTCTTTGCAGCCACATTTTGTTCTGGCCAATGAAAAATGACCAGAAGTGATGAACATCATCTTCAGGTCTGACCCATGAAACTCACCCTTTTAATTCTTCAGGCTCTCTTCTCTCATTTGGGAGAGGATCCAGCAAAACCAGTAGTACAAGAGCCTGTCTTTTCCTACCCCCCCCACCTCCAACCTTTACTGGATTGTGATATGAACCAGAAATAAACTCATACTGTGTTAGGTCATTGAGATGTGGGGGTTGTTTGTTACAGCAGTTCATGTATCCTAATACAGCAAGATTTGACAAGAACCCAGAGAAGGGAGAGTTTACACTGTCTGGCACATGATGTACAATAAAAGTGGTAGATTAACCTCATTAATTTAAGAAACATGAATGTTACTTTTATGAGAGCTTATGAGCAGCTATCAAAGTCCTCTGGGTAAAGTATGAGAAAATGTCGGGAATCACTGACAACACACTTTGGTTTCCAAAGCTTTTCACATATACAACTGGGCATACCTTAAGGAATGGACATACCACCCCTGCAATACCTCATATTCTGTAGCCTGCTAAATCAGTAAAGCACATTTCTCTAAGTTTTATAAAAAATATGTAACAAGTACAAATACAATTTTTATCCATACTGGGAATCTTTCCTCCTTTTAAAATTTTTTTTAGGATTGTATTTATTTAGAGAGCGAGAGGGGAGAAGCAGAGGGAGAGGGACAAGCAGACTCCGTGTTAAGCCCAGAGTCTAATGGTCTCAGGACCATGAGATCATCACCTGAACTGAAATTAAGAGTCAGGTGCTCAACCAACTGAGCCACCCAGGCACCCCTCCTTCCTCCATCTTGATGAGTTTTTCCTCATTTATTCAAATCTAAGGGCTAAAATGTGTTTTTTAGATTTCTCAAGTTATTTTTCTCTCAGTAGTTTCCTTTGCTCTAACATGGTTTCTGGACATTATAGTACTTAGCTGGAGTTGTATTTTTAATCTTGAGAAGTTGAATTCCTATAATTTGGCCTTGGTCACTGAGTGATCTCAAATTTTTGATGTAGTAACTACCACTGTATTTTCTTCTTCCTCCTTCGTACTTACTTGTAAAGTTGATGCCTGTGGAATTGCATGAATCGCTACTTAGGCTCCTGGCTTCACATTTTCTCCTCAAGTGCAGATAAATTATTTCTTCTTGCCTTGGGTGAATCAGAATATTAGCATCGCCTTCTGAGACATTTTGTTGCTATTACCCTTATCATGTTCCTCCTCTCAGTCTTACATTTTCAAAACATTCAGGAGGTAGGGGATTGGGTTTGAAGCCTTAATGTTCAAAGAAGCTATATGACTTAGAGAAAGCAAATAGGATTTGCATGCAGACAGACTTGATTTCCATCCCTGACATAGCCACCAACCAGCTCTATATGACATTGGTCAGTTATTCAACTTTTTAAGAGACACAGCTAAAACAGAGATGGTAAAACCCACTTTGCAAAGATGTGTGAGATATGTAAACTAATTTCACTTTTGAATAGGGGTACAAAAATCTTAAAATACTAGCAAACCAAATCCAAATTATACCCCATAGCCATTTATTAATATCAAGAATATAAGTTTGGTTTAATATTTTTACTAATTAATGTAGGGGCACCTGGGTAGCTCAGTGGGTTAAGCCTCTGCCTCAGGTCATGGTCCCATGGCCCTGGGATTGAGCCCTGCATGGGGCTCTCTGTTCAGCAGGGAGCCTGCTTTCCCCTCTCCCTCTGCCTGCCTCTCTGCCTACTTGTGATCTCTACCTCTCTCTCTCTGTCAAATAAATAAATAAAATCTTTTGCAAATAAATAAATAAATAAATAAAAACAAATGTAGTTTATACCTTACCTGATTGATGGGATAAACATAAATGGTCCTAACAATAGATGCAGAAAATTTTTTGATAAAATTTAACATCCATTCATAAAAACAAAACTCTTGCCAAACTGGGAGTAGAAGTAGAATTTCTTCCTTTGACAAAGGATATCTATTTAAAAAATTATGCTTAAAGAAGCAAAAGGTTTCTTAAATTGATAAAGGATAACTGTAAAAAAGTATATCATACTTAATGGTTAAAAAAGAACAACTGAGGCACCTAAGTGGCTCAGTCGATTAAGTGTTTGACTTGTGATTTCGGCTCAGGTCATGATCTCATGGGTTATGAAATTCAACCCTGCATCGGGCTCCATGCTCAGTGGGGAGTCTGCTTGAGGTTCTCTCTCCCTCTTTCTGCTCCTCTCCCCCACTCTCTCTCTCTCAAATAATTAAAGCAATATGGAAAAAAAATCTCACTTTGAGGTCAAGAATAAGAGACTTCTTAGATGCTTGTCTGGCTTAGTTGATAGGGCATGTGATTCATCATCTTGGAGTTGTGAGTCAAGCCCCATGTTGCGTGTAGAGATTGCTTTTATTCATTTATTTTGAGATTTTAATTTTAAGTAATCTCTACACCCAACGTAGGGCTCAAACTCACAACCCTGAGATCAAGAGTCACACACTCTACCAACTGAGCCAGCCAGGGACCCCAGAGATTACTTTAAATAAATAAATAAATAACATAATTAAAAAATAAGAGACTTCCTTTACTTATCATTGTCCTGGAGGTCCTAGCCAGCTAAGGGGAAAAAAATTTAGGTGATAGATAGATAATTCAGGAAGAAAAATTAAAAAACAACTACATATACATTATTAAGACAAAAAAAGCTTGGAAAGTTTTTTGGATGCAATAAATTGCACTTTCATATACCACAAATAATTTTTAAAATATCTGAAATAGACGACTTAACAATTAAGCATTAAAAATACCAAGAGGCCAGGAATAATCTAACAAAAGATGTGTCTATCTCTAAAGAGGAGAATGAAACTTTGTTCACAGAAATTAGAGAAGACAAAAAGAAATGGAGAAGTGTACCATGTTCAGAATGCCTTCTTCAACCCTGCTGCTTTTTAAATAAATGTATGCCATTTATTTATTTATTTATTTATTTATTTATTTATTTTTTTTTAATGTAAGCTCTATGCCCAACGTGGGGTTTGAACGCACAACCTTGAAATCAAGAGTCACATTCTCTACCAACTAAACCAACCAAATACCCCTTTACTTTGCTTCTTAGTGCTCCGAATACAGTACCCTACTTGGAACCCAAGCCCTGATGCCTCAGAGACCTACCTGCCTTCATTTCTTTTTTGCTGTAAACAAACACTTGCCTTAGAAAAAAAAAACTAAAGAAACAGCTCCTGATAGTATTAGCACTGTTGTGTGCAATCCTGAATCCAAGCTCACTGTCACCAGGTCTAGCAAGGACTCTATTTGCGGTTGCATGGTGGACCCGGATCTTTGAAAGTTCTGGGAAAGTCCAGTTCATCTCCAAGCAGGAGAAGAATAGTCAACATTTATAGAGGATTCACTCCATCCAAATCACATTCCTTTTTTTTGACCTTTAGTACAAGCCCAAGAGGAAAGGATTTATATTATCCTATTTACTATGTGAGAATACTGAGGCTCTTCAATGTTACTGGCAACCAAAGACCCACAATCAGTCATGAAGTTGAAACTCAAATCCAGGACCTTTGATACTAAATTTGATGGATTATCTTCTATAAAAACATTGCATTTTTTAGAGCAACCCATTTTTAGAGCAACCCCCAATTTCATTGGGGCAAATTCAAGGTCTTGAGTCTTTCGACTGAATAAATCTTTTCCTTATGCCTCTATTCTCAAACAATTGAGTTTCTCTACAGAAACTCATTATACTTTTATATCTTAAGAAGGGAAGAGAGGGTGGGGCGCCTGCGTGGCTCAGTGGTTTAAGCCTCTGCCTTCAGCTCGGGTCATGGTCTCAGGGTCCTGGGATCGAGCCCCGCATCAGGCTCTCTGCTCAGCAGGTAGCCTGCTTCCCTGTCTCTCTCTGCCTGCTTGTGCTCTCTCTCTCTCTCTCTGTCAAATAAATAAATAAAATCTTTTAAAAATTATTTAAAAAAAGAAGGGAAGAGAGGGAGAAAGGAGAGCAAAAAGTAGGGACTTTACAGTATTTGCCTCACAAGTTGACAATTAGCTTTTATAGTCAAGCCAAAACCTCCCTTCTCTTACCTGTGAAGAGAGATAATAAATTTTCTCTTTCTCAGTCTTTTTAGGATTAAAGTGAAACATGAAAAAGGCTTAGCACAGTGCCTAACACATAGTATATGCTCAATAAATACTAGCTATTGCTATGGGCATCTACAACACCACTAGAAGATAATCCCACAGGTTTTACAACCAAACAGAGTATTTCCCAGATCAGAGTAGAGGAAGCACAATGCTAAATTGACTGCAGTTTTGTTTTGTTTTGTTTGGCCAGGTCTTTTGTACGGTATTTATTTTTTTAGATTTTATTTATTTATTTAAGAGAGAATGAGAATAAGAGAGAGAGCGAGCATGAGAAGGGAGAGGGTCAGTGGGAGAAGCAGACTCCCCGCTGAGCAGGAAGCCCATTGTGGGACTATATCCAGGGACTCCAGGATCATGACTTGAGCCAAAGGCGCCCAACCAACTGAGCCACCCAGGTGCCCCTTTTTTGTACAGTATTTAAAGAGCTATCCTTTCTCTGGAGAGCTGTAGTGGGAAAGAAGAACCAAACTAAGTGTTTTGGTTCTCAGCATGTAATTTACAAAGGAAGGCATATTGTCCAAGACATCTCCTTTGTTCATTCTTTTATTCGTTTATTTACTTTGCAATAAAATTGCTGAGGAGCCAGCAATGTAGTAGGTAGGCATTAACCTAGTCATTGGGAATGGAGAGAATTCTATCATGAGTTAGTACTACAAAAGGAACTCTCGGGCAGTGTTCTCAGGCATCACAGTTCTGAGAGTCCAGGACTGTTCATTTGGAGGAAGAGGAGGCACACTGCCAAATACAGTGAGAAATGCACGAGCTTGGCATCAGAGAGATGGAAGTTTAAAGCCAGGTGCTGCTTACTTTATGTTTAAACTTGAACAAATCCTTCATATCTCTAGACCTCCTTTTCTTCATCTGCTCAATGGGAACTAAATACTTACCATGAAGAATTATAATGAGGATTCAGTGGTGTCAGGTAAATGAAGTGTCTGGCCCTTAGTGGCTCCTCCGTCTCATGAAATTGATGGGCTTTCTGTCCCTCTAACTTCTCCGTTCCAAGTTGCATTTTTCTTTGCAGTTTCTTTTTCCCTTTAAGGCTGATCTTAATTTGCTGTAAAACCTGCTCTCAAATATGTAATAATAATAATAGAATAAGTGGAGAAGTGGGTGGGACACACAGTGTACTTTGCCCTCCACCAGGAAGCCACCCTCCCACTCCTCTTCCCACACAGCCACCATTGTCTCCAGCACAACTCCTGTTCCTCAAAGGCCGGTCATTCCTTAACTATCCATAACCAAGTATTTCAAGCCATCTCTGATTGATACATCAAACAGTGATGCAGGTGGACTGTTTTTACATTTGCTCTTTATCCTTTAGTAACTGGTCAGACTATTCAGAGGGAAAAAGGATCTTGTAGGGAAGCTGACTCTAAAAGAATGCTGCGTATGTCCTTCTTGGACTCTTGATGCATCAGGACAAATGTCCTTTGTCCTCTGAATAGTAATGGCCCAGCTTCTTTTTGTCTATTTGAACCCTGCTTTAAACACTAGAAAGTTGCTTTCTTCATTTATTTACTTAATTGTTTATTCATTTACTTACTAGACATTTATTGACCACCAACTATGTGCCAAGCCTGTGCTAGAATTGGGGGATGTATCAATGAAAAACAGACTGGATCCCTACCCTCATGAAGCTTACATTCTACCAGGGTAGACAAATGACAACAAAAAAAGTCATCAAATAAATGAACCAGAAAACTGTGATAGATGAGTCCTATGAAGGAACTAAACAGGGAAATGTATAAAAGAGTAACTGCATAGAATGGAAGGTGAAGAGTGGCCAGAGTGAGACTTTCTGAAGAAGGAGTATTTTTTTTTTTTAAGATTTTATTCATTTATTTGACAGAGAGAGAGAGAGAGAGAGAGAGAGAGAAGCAGGCCCCCTGCTGAGCAGAGAGCCCAGTGCAGGACTGGATCCTGGGACCCCAGGATCATGACCTGAGCTAAAGGCAGAGGCTTAACCCACTGAGCCACTCAGGTGCCCCAGAGGGAGTATTTAAATTGAGCTCTGAGATGCCAGTTTTGTGAGTAGCCAGGAAAAACTTTCTCAGCAGAGGGAACGGTAGGGCTTGGCATGTGTAGAGAAATTAAATGGGTACGATTAAGAGGGGAGAGGCTGGCAGATGACAAATTAATCAGGGTTTTATAAGCTAGGACTATGAATTTTACTTTAAGTTCAATTCATTAAATGTTCAGTAAACGCTGATTGAATGCCTAGTGTATACCAGGCACTGTTCTAGGCTCTGGACATGCAGCAATAACATTGGAAGTAACTTTGTTTTTTTAAGTAGTTGACACACCATTTTGCATTAGTTTCACCTGTACTGAAAGTAACTTTTGGAAATTACATTATAGAGCAGAAGGCAGGCAGTAAATAAAATAAACAAGTAAAAGAGCATTTTTAGATAGTGCTAGGAAGACTGTTTTATTTAAAAGATCTTACTTATTTTTTTAAAGATTTGTTTCTCTTATTTGAGAGAGAGAGAGCACTTGCACATGAGTGTGTGGGGTGGGGGAAGGGACAGAGGGAGGGAAGAGAGAGAATCTTAAGTAGGTTCCATGACCAGCACCAAGCCTGATGCAGGGCTCAGTCTCATAACCCTGAGATCATGACCCAAGCTGAAACCAAGAGTCACGTGCTTAATTGACTGAGCCACTTAGGCACTTCTTAAAGATTTTATTTAAGTAATCTCTACACCCAGCATGGAGCTTGAAGTCACAATCCCAATATCAAGAGATTGAGGCTCGACAGACTGAGCCAACCTGGCACTCCAGGGAGAATATTTTACCAAATTATGAAAAGGAGTTAAGAAGTATAGGGTTGTATAATACTCCATTGTATATATACTCCATAAGAAAGAATTAATACCCAACTTTTGTATCAACATGGATGGGACTAGAGGAGATTATGCTGAATGAAGTAAATCAAGCAGAGAGAGTCAGTTATCATATGGTTTCACTTACTTGTGGAGCATAAGGAATAACATGTAGGATATTGGGAGATGGAGAGAAGGGAGTTGGGGGAAATCAGAGGGGGAGACCAACCATGAGAGACTGTGGACTCTGAGAAACAAACTGAGGGTTTTGGAGGAGAGGGGGTAGGGGGTTGGGTGAGCCTGGTGGTGGGTATTAAGGAGGGCACCTTTGCATGGAGCACTGGGTGTGCTGCATAAACAATGAATCTTGGAACACTGAAAAAATAAAATTACCAAAAAAAAAAAAAAGAAGAAGAAGAAGTATAGAGCTGTAATTTTAGATTAAGTGGACAGACAAGTCCTCACTTAAAAAATTACGCTTTTAAAAAAAGATTTTATTAATTTATATGAGCGAGAGAGTGCAAGGTTGGTAGGATGGAGCGCGTGGAGGAGCAGAGGGAGAGGGACAAGCAGACTCCCTGCCGAGCATCGAGCTCACCGGACCCCAAGATCATGACCTGAGCCGAAGTCAGACACTTAACCAACTGAGCCACCTAGGCGCCCCTGAAAAAATATTACACTTAACTAAAGATTTGAAGTGTCTCTATGCTGTCCATGGGCAAAGCACTGCAATATTCAGAGATCAGGGAAAATGAAGAGGGAAGGAAAGGAGAATGACAAGAAGCATGTGGAAGAGTAAAAGAAAAGTCAGGCAAGTGTTCTGGAAACTGGAAAATGTTTCAGGGAAGAGAGACATCAATGGCGTAAAATGCGGGAGACAGTATATAAAGAGGAGGATTGAGACGTGATTTAGTGATGGGGAGCATATTGGTAACCTTGAGAAGAGCAGTTTCATTGCTGTCATGGAAGCAAAACCCTGTAGGAGTATGTTCAGGAGACGGTTGGACGCAGGGGACTGGAGATTCTAACTCTAGATACTTCCAAGGAGTTTTGCCATTATGTAAGAGAATAAAACGGGACAGTGACCACAGGGGAATTTAGGTCAAAAGAAATTTTTCCTCCAACTGTTTTTACTTTCATTTTTTCCCCTCCAACTGTTTTTAAATGTTCAAACCTACAGAAAAATTGGAAGAATAGTACCATACCCATATATCCTTCACCTAGTTGCTGCGACTGTTGGCATTTTGCCACATTTGCTTTCCCTCTAGAGAGAGGGGTTTTTCTAAACATTCTTACAAATTGTGAAATACAAACATGTACAGAATTGTCTGCAAAACAAAATGTATAACTCAGGGAATGATCACAAAGCAAACACGCATGTAATCACCACAAGTATCGACAAAATAGAACACTGCTAGCATCCCCAAAGTCTCTTTATGCCCCCTTCCATCCATCAAGATGTAACCACAATCCTGAAATTTCATAGTGATAACTTCTTGCTTTTCTTTATAGTTTTGTGTATTGCTTTTTCTTTTTTTGCATATGGATAACTAATGACCCAACCCATCAATTATTGAAACACTGTCCTTTTCCCACTGTTTTGAAGTGCCACCTTTGTTATAAATCAGGTGTTTATTTGGCAGTTCCTTTCTGGGTTTTGTGTTCTATTCTATTGGTCCATTTTCTTTCCTAGCACCACTAACATACTGGCTTAATTATTGTAGCTTTATAATGAGTCTTGCTATCTGCATGAGCAATTACTTCCATCTTGTTCTTTTTCAAAAATGTCTTGGCTGTTATTGGTCCTTTTCACGTCTCTATAAATTTTAGGTTCAGCTTATAAAGTTTATATAAATAAAACAAAAGTCCTCTTGGGATTAAAATTGCATTGAATCTGACAATAAGGGGGCAAATTCACATCTTTAAAATCATTGAGTCTTCCAATCCATGAACATAGTAAAGCCTTCCCTTCATTTAGTTCTTCAATTTCTCTCAATAAAGTTTATGGTTTTCTATGTAGAGATCTTGCAGACTTGTGTGTATGTGAATTTATTCCTAAGTATTTGCAATTTCTAAATGTTATCTTTTTATAAAATTTCATTCCTGTTTTTAACATATAGAAAATACAATTGATTTGTTCATTGGCTCTTTATACAGCAACCTTCCTAAACTCACTTTTTAATTCTAGTAAATTATCTGTAGATTATTTTAGATTTTCTATATATATAACCATATTATGTATGAATAATGATAACTTTTTTATTGCTTTTCTTCACTCTGAAATTATAAAATACTTTCTTATCCTCTCTTTTAGTATTTTTAGAGTAACTTTAAATCTTCAATTTATCTGGAATTTATTTTTAGTATACAGTATGAGGTATGCCTTAACCTAATTTTTTTTCCAGATGGATATCCTGATTTCTATGCAACAGTTATTGAATAAGCCATCTTTCTCTGATGATTTGAAAGGAGACCTCTCTTCATATTAAATTCTCACGTATATTTAATTGTATTTTTTTATTTGATTGTATCTTTAATAGTTTTTCTTCTGGTCACTGATTTGTTTTAGTTATTGTAACTTTAAAATGTTTTAATATCTGGTAGTACTTTACATTTATTTTTAGAATATGTATTGTTATTCTTATTTATTTTATTCATAGGAATCTGAAATCAGTTTACCTATTTCCAAAAGAAAATTCTGTTAGAATTTTTATTAGGTGAGCTTTATTTATTTATTTACTTATTATTGTTTTTTATAATTTTAGTGGGTTTTGTTCTCCATTTCTTTTTTTTTTTTTTAAGATTTTTGTTTGTTTCTTCGACAGAGAGATAGAGAATGCAAGTGGGCAGATTGGCAGGCAGAGGAAGAAGGAGAAGCAGACTCCCCACTGAATAGGGAGCCTGACAGGGGGCTTGATCCCAGGACCGGAAGGCAGCTGTTTAACTGACTGAGCCACCTAGGTGCCCCTGTTTATTCATTTATTTTTTAAGTAATCTTTAGGCCCAATATGGGGCTCAAACTCAGGACTCTGAGATCAAGAGTCACATGCCCTACCCACTAAGCCAGCCAAGCACACCAGGTGAGATTTAAATTACAGATTCTGTTTCTGATCTTGAGTTTTCTTATCCATGAATAAGGGCTGCTTTTCTTTTCTTTTCTTTTCTTTTAAGATTTTTATTTATTTATTTGACAGACAGAGATCACAAGTAGGCAGAGAGGCAGGCAGAGAGAGGAGGAAGCAGGCTCCCTGCGGAGCAGAGAGCCAGATTCGGGGCTCGATCCCAGGACCCTGGGATCATGACCTGAGCCGAAGACAGAGGCTTTAACCCACTGAGCCACCCAGGTACCCCAAGGGCTGCTTTTCTAATTGTTCAAATCTCTTGTTTTCCTTAGCATTTTAATATAGACTTTGTGCATTTCTTAACAGCTTCTCCCTAGACATCTGTTCTTTTTATTGATACTGCTAATGACATTTTTTACTCCATTATATTTTCTAACTGGTCATTCATTATTTATTTGCTTGAAGGTTGCATATTAGTTTTTCTTTTCTTTTCTTTTTTTTTTTTTTTTTTTTTTTTTTTTTTTTTTTTTTTTTTTTAAGATTTTATTTATCTATTTGACAGAAAGAGAGGGAATACAAGCAGGGACAGTGGGAGAGGGAGAATCGGGCTCCCCGCTGAACAGGGAGCCCAGTGAAGGACTTAATCCCAAGACCCTGGGCCATGACTGGAGCCGAAGTCAGACACTTAACAACTGAGCCATCCAGGCACCCCGCATATTAGGTTTTCTGTGGGTTAACTTTATAACCCAACCACCAAACTAAATACTCTTCTATAATAGTTACTCAATTGATTCTCTTGTCTTTCCTTGGGTAAGCAGTTAAATCATCTATAAACAACATATGATTTACTTCCTCTTTTCTACTTTCTATTTCTCTTAGTTTTTTCCATTTAGGAGTTTTAAGCAGGAGGGCTGTCTAATCAGTCTAATCTTTATTATTTTGTCTATATTATAATCTATATTATGTCTAATCTTTATTATTTGCAATAATAAAGACTACATTGGCTGCAAAAATGGAGCTAAGAAACCATCTTAGGAATCCAGTACAGTAGTGCAGATACCAAAGGATGGTGCCCCAGCTAAGAGAATGGCAACAGAGATGGACAGAAATGGATAGACTGGAAATATATTTTGAAGCATGGCAGAAAACAGGCTGATTATATCATGCTAGTAATTTCCCAACTTCTTGGGAATCTTAGAACATGAGAATCACAGTTAGAATGGACCACAAATATATTCAAGTATGTCCCCTAACCCTATGTTTTCTTGGATTCATTCCAAATTCTGAACCACCTCCAGTGATGGAGAACTCAGTATCTTCTATTGTGCCCATTCCTTTTGCTCATATCACTCCACAAACCCTGCTTTATTCCAGGTACTATATGGGGCTGTAGGAAATATGAATAACCAACCCTCACTGCCCTCCCTGAGAAAGCTCAGAGAGAGGAACAACTCTCTTCAAAGGTTTCTTTCCTGGCAGACCCTGCCCTCTGGTTTCCTGTCTGAATCCTCTTTCAGAACAAGGCTGACCTCTCTCCATGGGTAGCTTACTCCTCAGGTGTTTGCAAAGGTGATCATTGCTTTTTGGGGTTTCTCATTTTCTCTTCCTTTTTTTTTTTTTTTAAGATTTTATTTCTTTATATGAGAGAGAGAGAACATGTGGGGGGCAGGGCAAAGGGAGAGGGAGAAGCACTCTCCCCAGTGAGCGAAGAGCCCAACGCAGGATTCCATCTCAGGACCCTGAGATCATGACCTGAGCCGAAGGCAGACACTTAACTGACTGAGCCACAGCACCGCACCGCCCCCTCTTTTTGTTAGCTTAACCTGACATCAGATTCCCTCTTTATCGTGATCCAAATTTGGGAAACTTGAAACTTGTGGTTTAGTGTTATTATTCTGAAGAGTTATTATGTCATTTCTTTACCTTTACTTTATAATTCTATACCTGGGAAGTTAATGCTCATTTGTTATGTATCTTTTTTTTTAAAATTTATTTATTTGTCAGAGAGAGAGGGAGAGAGAGAGAGCGAGCACAGGCAGACAGAGTGGCAGGCAGAGGCAGAGGGAGAAGCAGGCTCCCCACCGAGCAAGGAGCCCGATGCGGGACTCGATCCCAGGACGCTGGGATCACGACCTGAGCCGAAGGCAGCCGCTTAACCAACTGAGCCACCCAGGCGTCCCTGTTATGTATCTTTGTCCATATTTTTGGTTTGGCTTAGTGTTTATCTTTTTTAAAACACTGTCTTTATTAAGGACTTAGTGTATGAAGTGTATAATTAGCTTTGGGAACAAAAAAACTAAATACCCATGCAGTCAGTTACATTGCTAGGCTCAACAAACACTAGTGGTTACAAGGCTGAAGGCATTTTTTCAATGAAAAGACTGAGAATAAATAATAATGCACCTGGAAGGAAGCTAGCAAGCTGATTAGTGTTAAGAGTAAAATATAAATATATGATTTCAAGACAGGCAGTGATAGAGTCTACTTCTACACATACTACATAACATTCAGTTCCAAATAATCAGGCTTTTTTTCCCCTCCCCAACAACCCATTACTCTTCCTAAGTAGTTATGTTAATTATGTGTTCACAATCCCCATCCAATTTAACGGTCAATATATTTAATGAACATGTTATCTTCTTGGTGAAGCATTCTTGTGTACCATTTGAATATGACTATATTTACAGTGTCAAAAGACATAATACAATTTGACAGGTTTTCCCAAATGAGATGCAGAGAAGTGACAGGAGGGAAGAGAAGAGGTGTTTTTTTTTTCCGTAAAGAGGGTGACCTTGGTCAATCCAGAGTGGAGACAGCTGTGAATTATAATAGGTTCCTCTGAGAATTGTCAGATTTAAACTAAACTGATGATACAATAGCTCAGGGTATAATTCCTTGTGCTTTGCAAGTGTTGTGGGCTTCTTTATATGATGTAAGATAATTTTCTCTCCCTAAATCTTTTCTTTGAGCCTGGGTTACTTGGACGAGCATAAAGAGCAGTCAGACATGTCCGACTTTGAATTCTGATGTGAGTCAGGACAATCTGACAGTCCTTTTTTTTTTTTTTTAATTTTGCATGTTACTTAACTGTTCTAATTTGGTTTGTCAATATTTAAATGGATTATAATGTTTTCTCTAATAAGGTGAAATTGAATAAATGTAATGTGTTTGTATTCTTTTTAACGATTTTATTTTTAGCAATTTCTACACTCAATGGGGACTCAAACCTACAACCCTGAGATCAAGTGTCACATGCTCTCCCAACTAAGCCAGCCAGGTGCCCCACTTGTTTGATTTTCATGTAAATATAAATGTATATACACTCAACAAAACCCTTACTTAATATTTAGTAACATTAGAGGTCAGATTCTTTTTTTTTCTATTTTTATTTTTATTATTTATTTATTTATTTTTATTAACATATAGTGTATTATTTGCTTCAGAGGTACAAGTCTGTGAATCATCAGTCTTACACAATTCACAGCACTTGCCATAGCACATACCCTCCCCAATATCCATAACCCAACCACCCTCTCTCAACCCCCCTACCCCCCAGCAACCCTCAGTTCGTTTCCTGAGATTAAGAGTCTCTTATGGTTTGTCTCCCTCCCCAGTCCCATCTTGTTTCATTTTTTCCCTCCCTACCCCTCACAACCCCCTTCCCTGCCTCGCAAATTCCTCATATTAGAGAGATCATATGATAATTGTCTTTCTCTGATCAACTTATTTCACTTAGCATAATACCCTCTAGTTCCATCCATGTCATTGCAAATGGCAAGATTTTGGGTTTTTTGATGGCTGCATAGTATTCCATTGTGTATATACCCCACATCTTCTTTATCCATTCATCTGTTGATGGACATCTAGGTTCTTTCCATAGTTTGGCTATTGTGGACATTGCTGCTATAAACATTCAGGTGCACGTGCCCCTTCAGACCACTACATTTGTATCTTTAGGGTAAATATTCAGTAGTGTGATTGCTGGGTCGTAGGGTAGCTCTATTTTCAACTTTTTGAGGAACCTCCATGCTGTTTTCCAGAGTGGCTGCACCAGCTTGCATCCCCAGAAAGAATGTAGGAGGGTTCCCCTTTCTGCATCCTCACCAATGTCTGTCATTTCCTGACTTGTTAATTTTAGCCATTCTGACTGGTGTAAGGAGGTATCTCACTGTAGTTTTGACTTGTATTTCCCTGATTAGAGGCAAGATTCTTCACCATGTACTTCCTTTTTTAAAAAATCCATTATCTCACCTAAATCACTTCTTTTTTTCATATCTGACATTTTTTGGGTCATTCTGCTTCTGAAAGCCTTTTCAAATTGGATTCATCATCTCCATTCTTTCTGGCAATGCCTTAATTCAGGATCTATTTTCTCTTGCTTAGATTATTGCAACAACTTTTTAATTTATACACTTCTCTTCAAGTCTTACTGCCTTTTTTTCCCCCCAATCGTGCTACTTCTAATCCATCTTCCACACTGTGCAGAGCTTCTCAAAACACAGTTCTGATTATGAGTCAACTTTTCTGGCCTAAATACTTTTGTGTTTTAGAGGAACATTTTTTTAAGGTTTTATTTTTTAAAGTAATCTTAACCCTCAATATGGGGCTCGAACTCAAGAGCCTGAGATCAAGAGGGGTCTGCTCCATCAACTGAGCCAGCCAGGCACCCCTTGCCTAAATACTTTTGATGTCCAATTTTTATTGCACAGATCTTGTCTCCTTCAACTTTTGTCTTTGATGTCAAACCGGGTTCAGTGGGGTTTTTTGGTTTTGTTTTGTTTGTTTTAGATTTATTTATTTATTTGAGAGAGAGAGTGAGAGGGCATGAGTGGGAGGGGCAGAAGGAGAGGAAGAGAGACACTCAAGCAGCCTCTGCACTGAGTGTGAAACCTGATGCAGGGCTTTATCCCATGACCCTGAGATCACAACCTGAGCCAAAACCAAGAGTTGGATGCTTAACTGACTGTACCACCCAGGTGCCCCAAACAGGGTTCTATGTTAACCACTGCCTTCTATTAGCTTCTTCAATTATCTGTTATTGGATTGGGTTATGTCTGAACAAAAAGATCTGCAGGTGGCTTTTAAACCTATAATTTTTAAAAAGATTTAAAAATATGATAAGAATGTGCCAGGTGCCTGGGTGGCTCAGTTGGTTGAGCGATGGACTCTTAATTTCAGCTCAAGTCATGATCTCAGGGTCCTGGGATTCAGCCCGTACTGGATCAGTACAGAGTCTGCTTATAACTTCCCTCCCCTCTACTTCTCCCCCTGCTCACTCTATCTCTCTCAAATTTAAAAAAAAATGATAAAAATGTTCAACTTTGGGGTGCCTGGGTGTCTCAGTGGGTTAAAGCCTCTGCCTTCAGCTCGGGTCATGATCCCAGGGTCCTGGGATGGAGCCCCGCATCAGGCTCTCTGCTCAGTGGGGAGCCTGCTTCCCCCTCTCTCTCTGCCTGCTTCTCTGCCTACTTGTGATCTCTGTCTGTCAAATAAATAGGTAAAATCTTTAAAAAAATTTTTTTTAAATGTTCAACTTTACTTAAAATAAGAGATCTAAAAATTAAAACTAAGTAGGATATTATCTTTCATCAGTTTGACAAAGATCAAAAAGTTTGACAATATGTTATTTGGGCTAGGGGTGGGGAAATATTCTAAAACATTATTGATAGGAGCATAAAGGAGTATAATCTTTTCAAACAACAATTTGACAATATCTATCAAAAATTACCATAACTTTGGCCCAACATCCCATTTAGCCTGCAGAAATATACATGGAGGGACGCCTGGGTGGCTCAGTTGGTTAAGCGGCTGCCTTCGGCTCAGGTCGTGATCCCAGCGTCCTGGGATCGAGTCCCACATCGGGCTCCTTGCTCAGCAGGGAGCCTGCTTCTCCCTCTGCCTCTGTCTGCCTGTGCTCTCTCTTTCTCTGACAGATAAATAGGTAAAATCTTAAAAAAAAAAAAAGAAATATACATGGAAAGATATATGGGAAGAACGTTCATTGTATCATTGTAGCAGCAAAAGATGGACAATAACCAAAGGGTCTATCAACAGGGTGATGGCTATATAAATTACAGTATGTCCTTAAAATGTAATTCTACAAAGCCACTAAAAAGGATTGATACAATTTGTGTATATTCATATACAAAGATCTCAAAAATAAATTAGAAAGCAAAGTTCAGAACAGTGTATATAGGATGCCATCATCTGTAAATTTTAAAAGATAAATCAGTGATAGATATTGTAAGTATTAAAGCTCTCTGGAATGATATAAAAAGGATTAGAGACAGTGGTTGCCTCTGAGGGGGTGGATTAGGGACTAGGGATAGAGAGCTTACATCTCATACTCTTCAGTACTGTTTGCATTTTTTTCACCAGGCACATGAATTATTTTTTAAAAATAAAAACAGAGCATCGGTTAAGCAAATTATAGCAGATCACCTGGATAATTTAGTAGTCTGGTACTGTGCTGCCTTTCAAGACAGTCCTATGAGATGGCATTGTATATCTCTTGTGGAGGGGGAGACTGATGACTGAGGAAAGTATCTGACTGAAGTGCGTGTCATTAGGAAGCAGTAGCGACATAAGCCTAGGTTTACCTGGCACTAGCAACCTGCAGCCTTCCTTGGGAATCCCTCAGCTGTGAAAAAGACCTCCTTGTATTCTGAGAATTACACTGCCTGTCTATGCTCTTCCCCATCAGACTGGAGGCTTCTTGAAAGCAAGAGCCCATCACCGCTTTATCATAAGCCGCTATCCCAATGCCTGACACCTGTGAAGAACTCAGTAAAAGTTTATTGATACGAATGATTTTCTTTAAGCAACCAGATATTATGGGAATGTAAATTCTTTCCTGAGAGGCAGGCGATTTTGGTTTGTGTCATCATCATACCAAGCAATTTTAGAAGGAAAAAATGAGATGGTGATGGTCAACGCTGCAGCCACAGAATTAAAAAGCAAGCCAGGTTTTTTGATGTTTGTTTTCCAGTGCATAAGAGAATAATTCAAAACATTCTAAAAACATGTGCTTCTCCACATAGCTGACAGGGGCAAACGTAGGACTGACCCTGTGGTTTATCCTGTGAAACATTTTATTCAATGCCTCTTGTTTCTAGCTCCACTTGGACTGCTCAGAGCAGGGGTTGGCCCCCAGCCTATTTGTGGCTGGAGGTTTCTGTCACATGTCAGTGAAGAAGACTGTGTCCCCTCCAATTGTAGAGACCTGCCTCTGAGAGGGGCACACACTACACTCACAGCAGTACTTCCAGCTTCTGGGAAACCGTGGTATTTAGAGACTTTCCAGAGCAATCAGCAATGCCTAAAAGGCATTTATTTCTTCAATGCCAAACTCGAAGTTACGGAAAATTTTACAAAAAAGTATGAGTCAACCAATGGAGAGCAAGGGGTGGGTTTATCAGTTGGGACTTAAACATGGGCTTGACGGGGCGCCTGGCTGGTTCAGTCAGTTAAGCATCTGCCTTTGGCTCAGGTCATGATCTCGGGGTCCTGGGATCACACCTATGTCAGGGCTCCGTGGTCAGCGGGGACCCTGCTTCTTCCTCTCCCTCTGCCCCTCCCCCTACTTGTGTTCTTCTCTCTATCTCTCCCTCAAATAAAGAAATAAAATCTTCAAAATAAATAAAGTATGTGAAGAAAAATATCTACCTGAGCACACGTTGTGAAATACATTTGGAGCAAAGAAATATTCCAAATCAGGTAATAAAATACATGCCAATTTAAAAAACAAAACAAAAAACTGTGGGCTTGTCAACTTAGAATCTCAGAGAATCCTTTCCCAGCATCACCGGTATAATGAAAGTAGCATAGACTGGGGCACCTGGGTGGTTAAGCAACTGACTCTTGGTTTTGGCTCAGGTCATTGTTCCGGGTCATGGGACTGAGCCCCATGTCAGGCTTGTCCCTCTCCCTCTGCTCCTCCTGTCTCTCTCTGAAATAAATAAATAAAATCTTAAAAAAAAAACAAACAGAAAACAGCACAGACTGAAAATAGGCTGACCAGAATTTGAAACTAGGTTCTGTCAACAACTGATCATGTGACCTTTGGCAAATTACTTAACTTCTTTGAGGTTCTACATCCTCATTTTGCAATGTTGTGGTGAGAACTTGATAGGTCATCATCAGTACAGTTCCAAGTACACAATAGGTGCTCAATAAATCTTGTTGAGCAAAGTGAATGAATAACATACTTAAATGACCAGCATAAAGAAGAGTTTAATCAATATTAATTCCCTTCCCACTCTCCACCTTCTCACTTTCAATTCAGTGTATGTGTTGCCCTTTGGTGAATTTTTCACCCTAGTGGTTGCTCCTAAAGGTAACCAAAACCTATTTTTAACCAGAAAGAAATTAATTAAGGCAGAAAGGGAGCATGCAGTGGAAATGTATTCACTTTAGCTTCCAAGCCTCCAAGGGATGGCCTTGTTTTTCTATTTGTCAAAAATAAGTCTGCCTAATGTTGTTTAATGGAGAAAATTTTAGATTTTAATTTTCAAAACTATCCGTAGTGTTGCAGAATGAATTAGAGACAACCAATAGAGAACAGCCATCACTAAACCATGCATTAGAATCTTCTTGTACTTTTACTTTGTGAACACACCATGGATCAGTAATTGAGCACATAACTTTAACCTCTGACCAGCCTATATTAGAGTCCAAACTCTGGCCAGCCTATATTAGAGTCCAAACTCATTTTTTGTGTGTGAGCTGGGGCAATTTATTTAAGCAATCTGAACCTCAATGTGCTTATCTGTGAAATGTGTTCAAAAAATAGTACCTACTTCAGGGTTTGGCAAAGGTTGAATGAAATAATTACCACCATGGTGCCTGACACAGGGTTCACTCTCAACAGATTATAACTATTACTATCATCTCATCTAATACAACCCTGAAAGGTAGCCAGTTTTATTGCTTCTGTTTTACAGACAAGGAAACAGTCTTGGATGAAGAATCTAAAAATATTTAGCATATCACCAGGCAAATACTAAGAGCTTAAAATATGTGACTTTGAGAAAAGAGACAAATTGATGGTCTCCAACCAGTAGATCAGGATTTGTGATTAGAATTTAAAGTCAGAGATTATGTTGAGTGAAATAAGTCAAGCAGAGAGAGTCAATTATCATATGGTTTCACTTATTTGTGGAGCATAACAAATAACATAGAGGACATGGGGAGATGGAGAGGAGAAGGGAGTTGAGGAAAACTGGAAGGGGAGATGAACCATGAGAGACTTATGGACTCTGAAAAACAACCTGAGAGGTTTTGAAGGGGTGGGAGGTTAGGGGAGCCTGGTGGTGGGTATTAGGGAGGGCACGTATTGCATGGAGCACTGGTGGTGCAAAACTGGTGGTGCAAAAACAATGAATACTGTTACGCTGAAAAGAAATTAAAAAAAAAAAAAGAATCACTGAGAAAATTTTGGAAAAGGAAAAAAAAAAAAGAATTTAAAGCCAGGCACTGATCCTTTATTATACTCTGCATGCATTTGCTGTAGGAAGAGGAAACTTGAAATGACTCATTAACTTTTCTATCTATTCCTATGTGCTGGGAGGCTATGGCCAGAGTCCTATACAGCCAGCACATAGCCATTGTAGGTACTCAGTAAATATTTGGTTATTCAACTAAATGTAAGGGGTGAGCTCCCTGGGACTCTGTGCTGGATCTTCCTTGTCAGGAGCTATATCAGCCTCCATTCCTACCCCAGACCCCCTCTCTTCATTGTGACTTCCTCCCTCACCTTGAGGCTTCAGGAAAATCAACACAGGGCCTTCCTCCTGAAAGGGGAGATGATATATGCCTTAAATAAAAAAAACTTGAGCTTCCCTTGAAATGCCAACATTTCACCTAAATGCCAAATGCCAAATTTTACCTAAAGTTTAAAAAGTGGGCTACTCACTGGGTTGCCTGGGTGGCTCAGTCAGTCAGTTAAATGTCTGATTCTTGATTTTGGTTCAGGTCATGATCTCAGGGTCATGAGATTGAGTCCAACACTGGGCCTGCAGCCTACTCTCTCTGCCCTCCTCACACCCTGCTCATGCATGCGTGCTCTCTCTTAAAAAAAAAAAAAGAAAAAAGTGAGCCATTCACAAATAATTGAGAAATTGTGGTAGAGTCTTTATTAAAAGTAGGTTCTTGGAAGACTGTAACATTTTTGGAGATAGGAGGACTCATTGTTTTAGAAAAGAACAGTTTAAACATAAATAAGTCCATAGTTTGGAGATCTTTGGATTTAGGATTTTGAATTTTGGATTTGGATTTAGGATTAGAAGAGCCTATGTCCCAAGTCCCAACCCTAACTAATATTTCTAAGCAGTGTGCACTTGGACTAATCACCTATCATCTCTGAGATCTGGGTTCTCCATCTGAAAATAATTCCCAGATTTTTCTAGGTAATAAGAGAAATATGTGGATTATAGCCCTTCATAAATTGTGAAGTACTCTTAAAAACACTAGTCCCTGTGTCACTGGTCCTATACAAGTCATGCCCTAAGGATACAGAGCTGTGAGACACCAGGTTTCCCAGTAGGTGGGCTGTGGATGTCTCATAACCTCCCAGTCACTCTGTGTCAGAAGCTGAGCCACTGACACTTCAGGGTAGAGGAGGACATGAAGAAGAGCTCTGGCACAAGGAAGGGCTAGGTCAGCTTTCCCAGGTCAGTCAAGTAAGGACCCCTTCACCAGCTTTCATCCTCATAGGAAAACTCACCTATACTCTCAACAGTCTCCCAGAAGAAACTCCTCTCCCAAAGAATCCAGGGTCTTGGGAGAAAGGAGGAGGCTGGTGCGGGAAGCTCCTGCTCAGCCCTTTCTCCTCAGAAGATATTCGTGTGAGGAGAATAGACTTTTTCATCTTCGTGTCAGGTCAAACAATTGGCATGTTTCGTGAGCTCTTCCTTATAGCAGCAGCGTGGTGTTGTGGAAAGAGCTTCAGAGTGACTCAGGGCTTGCCTTAAAGCCCCTGTCCTTTAATTAATGTGTGACCTTCAGTTGATCGCTACTTCCTTTGAACTATGGCCTAAGCTTAGGAAAGCCCTGAAGATAGAGGAGACATCACTTCTTAGCTCACCCTGTTGCTCTTAGAAGCCATGCTTTCAGTTCCCAGTTAGATTCCATCTTGAATTTGTCTCCAAGTGTCTTTTTCCTGAGTTACTCTAGTCTCTCCTATTGTTTAAAGCTCCAATACTATGTTCTTTGTGTGAGAAGTTAGTGCCAACGCCTGAATCCAGCACATAGGTTCTCGGTACATGCTTGTTAAGTGCCTGACTCTAGGAATTAATTTAAAATTCATTGTAAGCTCCTGAGTGAAGCCCCCAAAGTACTCAGCAAGGCACAAAGCAAGTGCTCAAGAAACAAGAATTGTTAACTCATGGATTCAACATTTATCATCTCTTCCCTCCACTTGATTTGCATCTTCTTTGTTTTGGGAAGTTGAAATTTCCTGCCACGTTTTCCATTTCCCAACTGACACCAGCTTTGAAGTACAAATTTCCATATTCTTAGAGGATTCTGGAATCTCTCCTTATTGGTCTCTTGGGACACCAAGGTAAATGTGAATTTTAGATAAAAAATAAATACTTTCTTAGATATAACGATCTCCCGTAAGAGCCTTTGGACATACCAAAATTTTTTTCACTGTTTATCTGAAATTCATATGTAACTGAGATCTGTATTTTATCTGGTAACCCTTCTCAGAGGGTCTTACCAGAAGCAGCGATACAGACATAGATGTTGTCATTTCTCAAAATTGAGAAATGATGGGGCGCCTGGGTGGCTCAGTGGGTTAAGCCGCTGCCTTCAGCTCAGGTCATGATCCCAGGGTCCTGGGATCGAGCCCGCATGGGGCTCTCTGCTCAGCGGGGAGCCTGCTTCCTCCTCTCTCTCTCTCTGCCTACTTGTGATCTGTCAAATAAATAAATAAACTCTTTTAAAAAAAATTGAGAAATGACAATTTTGAGAAATGAGGCTCTGTGTTCATTAACTAGTTGGTTTCCAAATATCCCTAAGGAGACAGAAAGCTGCTTTATCTTCCTCCAAGCACAGGTTGAGCTCATAGTCATGTGTTGGGGAAGAGAGAATCAAGCCCCCCAGTTTCCCGCTTGATATCAAGCTTCCTTCATTCCATCAGTGAGCTGCCCTCTCTCATCCCAGCTACTGGACAGGTATGTCTCCTAGTGCACTAAATCACTGAGTCCTGTGTTTGTTCTTATTGCTGTTATTTATTTTTTGTTGTTTTCCCTACAGAATTATTTCCTGGACCTGCGTCTTCATTCCACGTCTCTAGCTGGCTGCACTAATTTACTGTGTCATCACCTGGTGCCTGGATTACAGCAACAGTGTCCCAGCTTTTCTGGCTCCCTGTATCTGTGCAACTTCCTGCAAATTTATGCTTATTTTACCATCCTTCTCCCACCTTTTGGGAGAAGCTGGCATGAGTCTCTATTTTCTGTTTACCAAATCAATACCAGGCTCCGCAAACCCTCTATGGTTTCCTCCCCTTGTCTGCCTTCCATAGACTGATGCAATACAATGTCTATTTGCCAATCCCTGGGCCTCATTCCTGCTCCTAGCTGCATCAGCCCCATCTTTACATTTGCCTTGTGTCCCTAAATCCTTTCCTTCTCCTCTGGGTCAATCCAGGTCCCTTGCCTCCTTCAAAACCCAGCCCATTAGAGGATAACACAGCCAACTGTGGGGTGGAGAGGCTGTTCCAAGGGAAAGAAAGCAGAAGAGGAAAACACAAATCGTTCAATAGATTTGATTGAGCAAAATTGAAAAGCTTCTTTATGTTAAAATGTCCTATAAATGAAACAAGAGAAACTAGGAAAAATGTTTGCTACATATAATAAAGTTAATATTCTTAACATAATTTTACAAATCAGTATAAAACAGACATTCCAAAAGCAAACGAAGAAGAGATATTAGTGTGTCACACACGGACACAAAATAGAAGAGGCTGGAAACATAGAAAGCCATAAAACCTCAGTAGTATAAGAGAAATGCAAATTGAAATAACAATGAACTTCCTTTCCCTTTATCAAATGGGCCTTTTTTAAAGACCATAGTCAATTCTGATATGAGTGCAAAAACAGGAACTTTCACACATGTTTAGCAGGATTTTTTAATACTTTTTAAAATAGCATAGGTTTGACAAATCTTATTACCTTTTTACCATGTGAACAGTGTTTTCCAGTTTTCTACAATAAATATAGATCCTTTTTATGATTAACAATATACACAAATACATTTTGAAAATTCCTATGAAAATTAAAGATAGATGAGGAGAGAGGAAAAGGAGAGTACCTTAATTCAAATGCTCAGCAGTGAGTGTGTTTCTCCCTCTTCTTCTGCTCCTCCCTCCACTCATGCTCTCTCTCTCTCCCTCAAATAAATAAATAAATAAATAAATAAATAAAATCTTAAAACAAAAAGCAAAAAACAAACCAAATAGACCTGGTTTAGGAATCCATGATTGCCACTAACTAGCTGTGATTAACTTCTCAAGCCTAGAGACTTTTGCTCACAGGGCTGTGAAGATTAAAACAGAAGAAAAGGGTGTAACTTGTTACCATAGTACTTGATGGTTTTTGTTTTTTTTAAGATTTCATTTATTTATTTGAGAAAGAGAGCAAGAGGGAGAGAGAGTGTCTGCACAGAGGGAGAGGGATAAGCAGGCTCCCCTCTGAGCAGGGAGCTCAATGCAGGGCTCAGTCCCAGGCCCCGAGATCATGACCTGAGCCAAAGGCAGACAGTTAACAGACTGAGCCACCAGGCACCTCCGTAGTACCTGATGATTTGTAAACATTCAAAAAATAGTAGTATCTGTATTATTGTTCTGTTATATCCTCAGCAGATAGTTTCAATGTTCTGCATATAGTAGGTGCTAAATTAAAATGTCTGACTGATGGTCTGATCTTTTAAATCTGTACCTTTAATAGTCTTAATCTTCTCTACTGACCCCATTCTCTTTTTCCCTTTCCTCTTTCTTATTCCACATCTGTTCTCTCAATCTCCTTTCTTCTTCTCATTAAACTCCTTGTCTTATGGAACAATCTTTCTTAAGTGTCTGAACAGTATTTTCAAAGCCCAACTCCAGCCTTACCTGAAGCGTTGACAATGGGTCAGCCTTACCTGAAGGTCAGCAGCGTTGACAGTGGGTCCCAGTCTTCTCTTTACTCTTGTTCTTATTTTATTAATACCTGGCTTGAAACTCATCTGTTCTTGGAATGCTGCCTATGCTTGACTATACCTGAGTCTGTTCACATGGGTGCTTCCTGGTGGCCTGTGGTATGCTTGTCTGTTGACCTTTTCTTTCCTCCAGGCAGAAGCTCATTTTATGTTCCTCATGATCCTTCCTGAATGTTTGTGTTCATCAGTCTTATAAATTAAGTTTATAGTATTTATTAGTCAACCAAATATCCTCCCTTTCCTTCCTCTTTTCCCCCTTTCATCCCTCCCACTCCTTTACCCTGCCCCCTCAGGATATAATTATTATTCTTTTCTTCTCACATAAATGTGTATTTACCTTGGGAAAGTAGGATGAATGCTTTTGTGCCTATTACCCATTGGCCTGATATTGACTCTATGTCCTTGTATTTTTTTTAAAGATTTATTTATAAATTTGAGAGAGAGAGAAAGAGACAGAGGGAGGGAGAGAGAGTCTGTAAACAGGAGGGTCAAAAGGGAGAGGGAGAGGAAGAGAGAAACTCAAGCAGACTCTGTGCTGAGTACAGAGCCTAACATGGGACTTGATCTCATGACCTTGAGATCATGACCTGAGCCAAAACCAAGAGTGGACACTTAAGTGACTGAGCCACGCAGGCACCCCAACTATATGTCCTTGTATATTCTTGGAAACATACACTGAACACTTTAGAGCAACGGATAAGAGATAACAACAGGAGAATGTGACCATGTGAACAGCACAAGATCTTTCCTTGTAGCTCTTGTGGTAGTGAGTATGGAGTTTGTCACTAGACTAGATTTGAATCTGTTTCCAGTACTGTGCTCTCTGAGATTTAGCTTCTTTGACTGTAAAAAGGTGATAACATCTGTCTTAGAAGGTTGGAATTAAACGTGTATATAGCATAAGATACAATCTAAGTCAGAGTAGATATAGGGCATTCTCTAACACAAAGAGAAATGTGAATTTCCCCTTCTCTTTCCTAGATTTACCCATTCTGTGGGGTTTTATAATTTAGTGGTGGGAAAAAACAAGACTTACATAGATTAACACTAAACACAATCAAAATTAATTTATCAAACACAACGCTTACTATGTCCCACCTATCTACTAATAGCACTTTGTAGGATTACCTCATTTAATCCTCATAACAGGTACTATTAGAACCCCAATTTTAAGATAAGGAAACTGACATCCCTATAGTCTCACAATTAGCAAGAAGCAGAGCAGGGAATGTAGTACCAGTGTTCATGCTCATAACTGCTGTGTTCTACTTTTCTTACTCATGCCTCATACATAGGAACTGAAGAGATATTCAGGTCTTTTCCTTCTAACTCCTTTGACCCAAGTAAAGAAAACCACTACACATTTCCAGAAAAGCAACCCTTACCTATTCTTTGGTCAGAACAGTTGGCTGCTTTTCATACAGGCTAAAATTCCAACCCGATCTGGTGCAAAGGAGCGGTGGGGGGGAGGGGAGAGAAGGGCTATCTTCTGCTCTCCAGGGTCTACTTCCTCCAGGGCCAGTGACTCTGTAATAATAAGTACTCCAGAGTGTGGACAGGATGACGTTTAGAGTAAGTCTTTGGGACACCAAGTTAGTAGATCCAACTTGAAGCCATGATAAGGGCCAGAGAGTATTTTGTTCTAGATAGCCTGGGGCTCTATCCATTGATTTAATGATACCCAAATACCTTGAAGATAAAGACCAGTTGTAAAAGGTCTAGACTCTGTATTTAACTCTGATTCAATAATGTTAACATCTCGCTTTGCTGGGTAGGTTTTGCTCTGTGTGCCTCACGAAGACATTCAAGGATGTGGCAAGAAATACAGTTGACACCTCTTATGTTGATATTTCTTATTGAAATCATTATGGACACGGACTTTTCTTGAAGTAAACAATGTAACCACTAGAAGTTCCACACATGTGTATTTTCAAGCAGAACCTCTAATCTATTCAAAAAGAGATTCCAAAATGATTCCATTTCAAGGTATGTTTTTAATGAGAAACATTTCTAGTTCCAAGGTGAAGACTTAGGATAAGACTTAGGAAGAGCACTTAGGATAAGACCAAAAAATTCTGAACCCTCATTAATCTATATACCACCTACTTAGACTTGTGGGGATAATTTTGACTGGGTTTAGAGTTAACTTAGCTTAGCTTAGCAAATGCTTTTTCTATAAGACTAATTCATGGTGTGAGGTTCCTGGGTATTTAAGGGGTCTATGAAAGTGGTAACTTTGGGTTTGTAATGGTTGACGTAGTGGGACAGATCAGCTCTGACAGGCCATCACAGATGGTCTTAACTATTTAAAAAATAATGAAACAAGTAATTATTGTGAGTTAGTATAGTTTGGTTAACAATATTTTTCAAAATCTGGGATCCATGATGGCAGGGGGTAAGGTCTATGTGTACACACACAAAAAAGTCCTTAATGGTGAAAAGTTTGGGAATTACTGTCCCAGGGTATAAATTAATAAAATCAGCAAGATCACGGAGGATTTTCAAAATATAGTATAGTTTTATGTATATTACAAAAAAATGAAATGAAAATAACTGAAATGTAACAGCAGTTCTTTTTAATTTGTAGTTTGTGGGAAATTAACCATTTTCTTATTTTCTGTTTCTCCAGTTGGTATTTAAGTTAATGATATGGATTAATTTATAATTGTAGATATATATATAATTTAGTAATTTTAAAAGTTAGACCATGATTTCTAAGCAAGTATTTTAGAAAATACTATACACATTTTAGAAAATAATCTATACACATTTATGCACTATTCTTTTCTGTTTCATTTAATCAAGGTCCTTAAGCCTCTGCCTTTCCTCTATTTCATCTAGTTCAAACCTACCTTCCTCATTTAATGCTTTTAATGGTGGGCATTTCTGCATCAGTTAGGAAGGACGTTGGGTTTGAGGTTGGTTGAGTTTTGACGAGACCTCAGTTGCAATGCCTTCCTGCCAAGCATCTGCAATTTCATAATGTTGGAGCATTCACTGTATCCTGGGGGGTTGTGGCTTTCTATAAGTTTGCTGTGGCCAAATTAAGAAAAGAAGGTATATGCAGATTTCTACAGAAATTATGATTCCATGAAAGATTTTGAGGAGATGAAGAAGGCTGGTATCTTTCAGAGTGCAAAGTAATGTTGGAATGTAAAGAATTGGGACACCTGGGTGGCTCAGTTGGTTAAGCAGCTGCCTTCGGCTCAGGTCATGATCCCAGCGTCCTGGGATCGAGTCCCACATCGGGCTCCTTGCTCAGCAGGGAGCCTGCTTCTCCCTCTGCCTCTGCCTGCCACTCTGTCTGCCTGTGCTCGCTCTCTCTCGCTGTTTCTCTCTGACAAATAAATAAATAAAATCTTTAAAAAAAAAAAAAAAGGAATGTAAAGAATTGCTTTGAGTTGAGTTCCATGGAAGTTTGTCACTGACCTGTGTTCCTGAACTATGAACATGAGTACTGGGTTATGAAATAGTTTCTCTTGATAAACAACTAACAGTAACAACAAAACAGTTAATGGTGGAATCACTGATTGGGACCTGAGTCTTGATATTGGCTTGCAACTTTCGGAAAATAATGTCAAATCTGTCAATTGATTGGGAGTAGTCTAAAAGGGGCGAGGCCAAAATGTACTTCAAGAAGTCTCGAGAAGTAACTAAGTTTGCTTCAGTATTCACGAGAATGAGTCAGTTAGGCCTCCAGACTCTACACTGGGGCATAGCCAAAAGCTATCTCTCCAGGACACAGCCTGGAAGATTTATTTTTAATAAAAATAAAGTACTGGTTTTCTTTTCCTATTTTAAAGAGCAATACACAGTCAATGTAGAAAATTTAGAAAAGAAAACAAAACTATAGAAAAACAAAACAAAAGAAAACAAAACTATAAAGCAAAATGAAAGCTATAAAGCAAAAAGAGAGAGAGAGAGAGAGAGAGAGAGAGAAAGAAGCTTTTTTTTGGGGGGAGGGGAGAATGCTCTTTTAAAACACAGAATCCAGAGTCTTATCCTCAAATGACTCAATCAGAATATCTGGGGTAGAACCTAGAAAGCTGCATTTTTAAACAGCATGCTGGTGCTAGCCACTCTCCTAGTGAAGACTAGCAGGTATGGGGTGTTGAACTCAAGATAAATTCGTGGAAAAACATACACTGATCTCTCTGATGAATTATCTTGCTATATAAGGTAACTTAACCTTATACTCCTTTATTGTGTGTGTCATTTGGATTTATTGACTTCTTTTTAGATATTCTGGCTCAAAATGATTACAGAAGCCATCTGAATAAAAAATTGAGACAGCTAAAACAGGAAAAAAAATTTTAAAAAGGAAAAAAAATTGAGACATCTGATACAAGATTCTATTATTATTATAATTATTATTACTACCAGTACTAGTACTGTTATTTTGATTTGAAAAGTCTTAGAGTAGTAGAAAAAGAAGTAATGTTACTTTTATTGAAAGGAATGAAATTGAAGGGGCACTTGGGTGGCTCAGTTGGTTAAACGTCAGCCTTCTGCTCAGGTCATGATCCTAGGCTCCTGGGATCAAGTCCCACATCCAGCTTTCTGCTCAGCGGGGAGCCTGCTTCTCCCTCTACCTCTGCCTGCTGCTCTACCTACTTGTGCTCTCACTCTCTGTCTCTCTCTCTCCAGCAAATAAATAAATAATAACTTTAAAAAATATGAAATTGAAACAATCCTTACAAATTTGGGACAAAAGGCTTTGAACACTGAAATATGTTGAAGTATTTCCCTTAGAGAAAGGTGATAGGGTGAAGCTAATAGCAAGGATAAAGCAATAAAGATTTTATTTATTTATTTGACAGACAGAGATCACAAGTAGGCAGAGAGGCAGGCAAGGAGGAGGGAGAAAGCAGGCTTCCTGCTGAGCAGAAAGGCAGATGTGGGCCTCAATCCCAGGACCCTAGGATCATGACCTAAGCCAAAGGCAGAGGCTTTAACCCACTGAGACACCCAGGTGCCCCAACACTGAAGTTCTAATGGAGTTTTCCCTATAGAAACAGAATAATAATGAACTCAGGATTTGCTTAAAAATTTTTGACCTTTTTAAAAATAGCCTTCCCAATGGATAAAGAACATGTGGTATATATATACAATGGAATACTATGCAGCCATCAAAAAAATGAAATCTTGCCATTTGTGATGACGTGGATGGACCTAGAGGGTATTATGCTGAGTGAAATAAGTCAATCAGAGAAAGACAATTATCATATGATCTCCCTGATATGAGGAATTTTAGAGGTGGGGCAGGGGGTTGTGGGGCGTAGGGGAGGGATGATGACAATTCTGAATTTTCCGTGTTTGGGGCACCTGGGTGGCTCAGTGTGTTAAGCCTCTGCCTTTGGCTTGGGTCATGATCCCAGGGTCCTGGGATCGAGCTGCACATTGGGCTCTCTGCTCAGTAGGGAGCCTGCTTCCCCCTCTCTCTCTGCCTGCCTCTCTGCCTACTTGTGATCTCTCCCTCTGTGTCAAATAATAAATAAAATCTTTTAAAAAAATGAATTTGCTGTGTTTGAATTTGCATCACTATCCACAAATTGTCTATATTTGAGACCACGTGACTTTCTATGGCGTTTGGACAAATCCTACTCTCATAATAGAAATAGATTGAAATTGGAACATGCCCTATGAGGATAGTTTCTTAGTGAGGGAATATTTAGTGCTAGATGGAGAGGTTGGACATAATCCAATGAAGTGTTGGAAAGGTAGAACTTTGACCAGGAAAAGTCAAAATAGCATGATTAGGAACAAACGGGGTGAAGGCCTAACGGTCATGAGAGAAAGAGTAAAGAGGAAGAAGACCCTTGTGAGAGAAATAGGACTGAACACAAAACTTAGGGTGGAAAGGAGAATCTGGTGTCTCCAGACATGTCCCTGTGGCTGAGCCTGCTACTGCCTCTTGGGCTTAATGTTTCCTGTTTTTCCCTAGATCCACCTTCACTTTCCTTCTCCACTCTAATGCCTAGGGGTTCAGTGCCCTGCAACTTTCAGTTAGGGTGGCATAAGGAAGCCGTAGCATGAGAGTGAAGGGAGGGTAGGGCATTCATTCCCTTGGCTTCCTTCTGACAGAGCCACCTCTGGCTGGCTGAGTCCCTCAACAAGGGCCGCAGCTCCTTTCTAGGCCATCAAATCTACCCATCCCTCCTTCCTTCTCCTCACTTTCTTTATCCTTTTGGACCTTGGGTTGGTAACATCACAGACACTGTTAGCCCCCACTGTGCTTTGTGGAACCCTGATTGCCACATTTGTAATAATCCCTTTTAGGCAAAAGACCTGTACTCTGAAAACTAGAAAACACTGGTGAAACCAATTGAAGATGACACAAACAAATGGAAAGATATTCCATGCTCATGGATGGGGAGAACAAATATTGTTAACATCTCCATAGTACCCAAAGCAATCTACAGATTTAATGGAATCCCTATCAAAATACCAACAGCATTTTTCACTTAACTAGTTTGAACAATCCTAGAATTTGTATGGAACCACGAAAGATCCCGAATAGCCAAAGCAATCTTGAAAAAGAATAACAAGGGGTGCCTGGGTGGTTCAGTCGGTTAAGTGTCTGCTTTTGGCTCAGGTCGTTATCCCAGGGTCATACAGAAATACTAAGTGAAATAAGCCTGTCAGAGAAAGACAAACACAATATGATTTCACTCATATGTGGAATTTAAGAAATAACAACAAAGAAAAAAAGGAAAAACAAACAAAAAAGAGTCTTAAATATAGAGAACAACCTGGTGGTTGCTAAAAGGCTAGGTGAAGGAGATGATGGGAATTAAGAGTATATTTATTTGAAATGAGCACTGAGTAATGTATAGAAATGTTGAATCATTAGGTTGCACACCTGAAAGTAATATGGCACTGTCTGTTAGTTATGCTTGAATAAAAAAATTAAATAGATAAACAAACTAAGGGCAAAAAGAGAGAGAGTGAGAGAGAATATATAGAAATTGCCCTAAAGTCTTCCAGGCATACATAGTTCCTGTGCAACTAAGTGATATCTTTGATCATGTTGTATTCAATGAGATTTCCTGCCTTCCTTCCTTCTAAGAATATGAGCTCCACGGGGTGAGGAATTCTCATTTCATTAACTTTTGTGTCCCCACAATCTACCATAATGCCTACTATAAAATAGATAGTAGGTATTTGAGAAAAGTTGAATTAAATCAAGACAGTTCTTGAGAACTGAGTATGGGGGATGATTTAAGATTAACAGGGGACACGTAATCTGGGTGGGGGTAATAGTGGGGGCAAAGATGAGGAAGTAAGATTGAATACAGCCAGTGTGGTAGAAGCAGTCTGAATGGAGCAGAGGGAGAAGTCTGAAAAACTAAAATGCCATCGTTGCTCCAGTGTTCACGGGGGCATCTGTGACCTGGAAAAGAGGACTTTTCAGTCCGAACCTGAGATTATAATCACTGTAAGGGAAAATGGGAGAAGGTAGTCACAACCTTCATGAAAACAGAAGCAGTCAGAGCGCTGGGGAAACATGCAAAACGCTCACGATCTCCCAACAACAGCCCAGACCCTCTGCAAGCAGCCGACCCAGAGGAACCAGACCGGAGCTCTCACCTTATCAGTGCTGCTAGACTGCATTCCAGGGCTGAGTTCGTGATCCCATCTTTCCATCTGAGCCTAAGTATAGCTCTAGGTGAGGCCCATGAAAACATCCCTGCCCTTCCTCTACCCTCCCTACTAAATCATAATAACTCCCTCTCATGGGCTGAGTTGTTAAATTCCTTAGCCTGCTAAAGCAAATCAAGGTGAGACTCAAAGGACAAGAGAGAAACAAAAAATGAGTTACAGTGTTTCTCACCAAACTAAGAGGAGGCCAAGTTTTAGAGGCCGTTGAAGCCATGTAGCCCAGGTTCCAAGCACAAGAAAGCCTGGGATTTTGATTATCATTCAGTGTTGGATTTGCTGGGGGCAAGGAAAGGCCTTGTCAGAAATATTGATCCTAATGAAACATGTGCATGTCCAGGACTGGTTCCATCGGTACAGATATAAAGTACAGATTCGAGATGAGGGGCCTCCAAATGGAGGACAGCATCTCAGAGAATGTGACGATGAAGCTAAAACTTCAGATGTAAGGAGGAGGGTGCCTAGTGGACAAAGGAAAAAGGCATTCCTGGCAGAACAAACAGCTCATGCAAAAATGTGCAGGAGTGAAACAGTATGACTTCAGGGTCATCATTACTGGCTAATCAGCACAACAGCTGCACTTCCTGGTGCCACTCCTTCTATCAGCACACCCAGCTCCATGATTTGCACCAGGTACCATTCATTCATTTTTTTCATTCATTTCTCAAATATTTATCAAGCCCCTGCTATACGATGGGCTCGGTCCTAGGGGCTGAGCCCACAACAAAACAAGCAAAGTTCCTGCCCTAAAGGAACCTACATTCTACTAGGAGGAAACAGGAAACAAAAAATAATACATTGGTGGGGGCGTGTGGGCGGCTCAGTCGCTTAGCTTAAGGGGCTGACTTAAGGGTCATGATCCCAGGGTCCTTGGATGGAGCCCTACATCAGGCTCTCTGCTTGGCGGAGAGCCTGCTTCTCTTTCTCCCACTGCCTGCTGCTCTGCCTACTTGTACTCTCTATCTCTCTGTCAAATAAATAAATAAATGAAATCTTAAAAAAAAATTAGGAGGTGATAAGGGTTATGTCAACAGGTGTTCACCATAGCATAGTACCTCAGTTCCAGAAATACATTACTTAGTATTTATTTGGCTGTCCATAACAGAAAAACTCAGTATTATGGAGACTTACACAATATAGTTTATTTCTCATGTAAAAAAGGTAATCTACAGCTGTTATGGCAAGTTGTCAAGTAGTCAGAGACCCAGTCCCCCTCTAATTCCCTATTCCACCATCCTTAGGGTGTAGCCCTACTCTTCATGTTTCAGGACAGATGCTGGAGCTCCAGGAATCACATCATCATCCAAACAGCAAGATGGAGGAATAGAGAAGGGCGCGCCCTCTTCCTTTTCAAAAGACATACAAAGAACAATATATCATTTCTACTTACTTGTGGTTCTACCTGGCTACAGAAAAGTTGAAAAATATTTTTTAACTGAGTAGCAATGGACTCAGGTAAAAGTGAGCATTTTGCTTCTGAAGAAGGGAAAAATGAATACTGGGAAGTACGAATAGTCAACATCCCAACAGGAAACAGTTAATCTCAAAATGAAGCCTGATTTATTTACAAAGAGACTTTTTCTTTTAATCCCCTTCACCTATTTCACCCATCCCTCTATCCACCTTCCCTCTGGTAACCATTGTTTGTTTTCTATATTTAAGACTCTGGGTTTTTTTGTTTTCCTCCTTTTTCTTTGTTCATTTGTTTCTTAAATTCCACATACCAGTGAAATCTTATGGTATTTATCTTTCCCTGACTGACTTATTTCACTTAACCATTACACCCTCTAGATCCATCTGTGATCTGTTTTTTTATGACTGAGTAATATTCGTGTGTGTGTGTGTGTGTGTGTGTATATCACATCTCTTTATCCATTCATCTATCCATGGATGCCTGGGTTGCTTCCATATCTTAGTTACTATAAATAAGTCCACAATAAACAAAGGGTTGCATATATCTTTTCAAATTAGTGTTTTCATTTTCTTTGGGTAAATAGCTTAGTAGTGGAATTACTGGATCATATGGTGTTTCTACTTTTCTTTCTTTTTTAAAAAAATTTATTTACTTATTTGAGAGAGAGGGAGAGAGTGCACACAAGTGGGAGGGGGTGGCGAGAGGGAGAGAGAATCTCAAGTAGACTCCCTGCTGAGCACAGAGCCCCATGCAGGGCTTGATCCCATGATACAAGATCATGACCTAAGCCAAAACCAAGAGTTGGATGATCAACTGACTGAGTCACGCAGGCACTCCTCTACTTTTCATTTTTTGAAGAACCTGTCCATATTGTCTTCCACAGTGGCTGTAAAAGTTTGTACTCCCACCAACAGTGCAGGAGGATTCCTTTTTCTCCACATCCTCACCAACACTTGTTTCCTGTGTTTTTGAGTTTAGTCATTATGACTGGTATAAGGTGGTATCTCATTGTGGTTTTGATTTGCATTTCTCTGATGGCAAGTGATATTGAACATCTTTTCATGTGTCTGTTGGCTATCTGAATGTCTTCCTTGGAAAAATGTCCATTTATGTCCTCTGCCAACTTATCTATTTTCTATGAAACTGTTTGAACCATTCAAGATCACATTTATGTGTATTTTCTGGGAACTCTTATTATACTTGGATTCACTTAGATTAGTTCATATTATTTTTGTGTCACAACCAGATTTAAGCTCCTGGAGTTTAAGAACCACATTCTTTTGTACACACTCATGGTGCATAACATTCGCTAATACTTATTTGGCTTACTAGTTGGTTGCTTAATTTAGGGTAGAATGGGGCTGGAGAAAGAGCTTGGGCTGGAGAATGAGGCAGCGCTGGGGTCTAATTTTAGCAAAGGCATTTGTTAGTGATAGACTTTGGCAAGACATTTAGCCTCTCTGAGTCTCAGTTCTTCTTAAAATGGAGATGAGAACATCTTCCTCTTAAGTTGTTATGATTTAATTAGATAACTTAAGTGAAGTTCCTGGTTATAAAATAAAACTCTTCCTTCTTCCTCCTCTTTCTGAGAGGACTCTTGGGAAAGTTACATGATCCTTTGCACCTCTTCACAGCTAAAGTGACCATATTTTTTATATTTATTTATCTATCTATCTCTCTATCTATCTATTTATTTAGAGGAGTAGGAGGGAGGGGCAGAGAGAGAGGGAGAGAGAGAAAACCCCAAGCGGGCTCTACACCCAGCATGGAACCCAATGCAGGGCTCAACCCAATGACCTCCAAGATCATGACCTGAGCCGAAATCAAGAGTGGGATGCTTAACCAGCTGAGTCACCCATGAGCCCCATTTCATATTTTTTAAAATGAAAAATGTGGATATAAGCTTTAAAAACTTTTTTCTGATTGGTGAACTTCTTCATATAAAAAACATAATAATTAAAGCCTATCTGTGACACCTATAATTACAAGGTTGTAAGCTCCACAAGGGAAAGGATCACATCTGTCTTGTTCAATATTGTAACTTGCTTATCTCATAATGGGTATTCTTTTTTTTTTAAGATTTTATTTATTTATTCGACAGAGACAGAGATCACAAGTAGGCAGAGAGGCAGGCAGAAAGAGAGGAGGAAGCAGGCTCTCCATGGAGCAGAGAGCCTGATGCAGGGCTCGATCCCAGGACCCTGGGACCATGACCTGAGCCGAAGGCAGAGGCTTTAACCCACTGAGCCACCCAGGCACCCCTCATAATAGGTATTCAATAAAAATCTAAGGAAGGAAGGACTACATTGGTAATGAATTCATAGGAAAAAGAAATAGAACAACTCCCAAACATCTTTTTAAAATCTTCAGATATTTGAAACTTGGACTGTCTGAAAAATTTTGAGTCAGGGATGCCTGCTGGCTCAGTGGGTTAAGCATCTACCTTCTGCTCAGGTCACGATCTCAGGGTCTGGGATCAAGTCCCGCATCAGGCTCCTTGCTCTGCAGGGAGCCTGCTTCTCTCTCTGCCTGCTGCTACGCCTGCTTGTGTGTTCTCTCTCTCTCTCTGAGAAATAAATAAATAAAATCTTAAAAAAATTTCTAAAAAAAAAAATTCTGGGTCAAATCTCTCTACTTCTGACTCCATTCTGACTGCCTGTGACACAAACCTGTGGGCTCAGGGGTGTTTGATTCAGGATGACTGGCAGTAGACATCCATAGGGAAGCAGTTGCTCCAGACAGATGAGTGGGGAGCTGGAAGCGGGATAGGTGCAGAAATGGCAGTTGCACACACAGTGAAGTTTAAAAATGCCTCAAAGCACTGAGTATTATATAAGACTGATCAGAATCACTGACCTCTACCTTTGAAACCAATAATATATGTTAATTGAATTTAAATTTTAAAAAATGGAAAAAAAGAAAATAGCCCCTCCCCTCAAATAAAACAAAATCCTCAAAATATCAATTTTGAGAATATCAGGAAAAATGACACCCACTTAGCCAAATATTCTCTGAAAAAGAGTGAGGCTTTTGGCCAGGCAAGTGTTAGGTAGAGGAGAGGTGGCACCACGTTTCTACAGTATATTCTAGTTTCAAAACACTTTTACACACATTCCGTCACTTGACCTCTACAGCAACTGTGTAGATTAGGTAGTTCAATTCAATAAACATTTGAGCATTTTCTAGGTCCCATGTACAGTGCTTGGTACCATAGGACATAAGTATGAATAAGTCATTATTCTTTCTTTCCAGTAATAATAATACTTACTCTTTATTGGGCTCTCAAGACACTTTATTATACAATTTTAAGCTATATCATCTCATGAATCCTGTGAAATTAGTATTATTTAAAAATTTTTTTAATGTTTTCAGATATAAAGAAAATGATGCTTAGGGATGTGAATAACTTGTCAAGGTCACATCATTAATGAGTAAGATTAACAAGTAAGCTAATAAGTAGATCAAGGACTCCAACCTGGGTTTACCTGACTCCAGAGCCCCTGTTCTATCAACAAGCTACCAAAGGATCCTAGTAAATAATTTAGCAAACAGTTATGTCCTGCTAGAAATGTGTCTCAAATTCTACATGAAATAAAATAGGATACACGTTAAAATTTTTTTAAAAATTTAAATGGTCCTTGTTAAATAAGAATTCCTTAGCCCAACTTTTTTGGAGAGCCATTTAGCGTTACAGATCAAACTTTAAAATGCTTACCCCTTGAGGCAATTATCTTAGTAATTATCAAGAGAATCTAAGTAAGGAAATATATGATAATATATTTTTTAAGATTTTATTTATTTAGGGACACCTGGGTGGCTCAATTGGTTGAGCGGCTGCCTTCGGCTCAGGTCATGGTCCCGGTGTCCTGGGATCGAGTCCCACATCAGGCTCCTTGCTCCGCAGGGAGCCTGCTTCTCCCTCTGCCTCTGCCTGCCACTCTGCCTGTGCTCGCTCTCTTGCTCTCTCTCTGACAAATAAATAAATAAAATCTTTAAAAAAATTTATTTATTTGACAGAGAGATAGCACAAGTAAGCAGAGCGGCAGGCAGAAGGAGAGAGAGAAGCAGGCTCTCTGCTGAGCAGGGAGCCCAATGTGGGGCTCGATCCCAGAACCTTGGAATCATGACCTGAGCCTGGAAGGCAGCTGCTTAACGACTGAGCCACCCAGGCGCCCCAAATATATGATAATATTTTAGGCTGCGTTCCTCCTGTGATTGTCCCTGAACAAGGATTTCAGTGTAGGTGGTTTCTTTGGATAGTGACCCCGAAGTCACTGGTGAGGGCATAGGAAAGAGAGAGGAAAGGGATAGGAGCCATACAGGGTACAAGATTAAGTAACAAATTACTACTGTGGGCAACTGGGGCTCAATCCTACTCAGGGGGACTATATAGAATTTGCTCAGAGGTGTCTTAACCAAAAAGGTGAGGTAGTTTTCCATAAATTCCCATCCATCATTGGATGGTGAGCTCTTGGGTTGTTGCCTGGACCAAACTCTCTTCTCCCACTGAGAAAACCTAAGGCAGAGGAGTCACGGGTGCTTGAAGTAGAAAGAGATCCCCAAGTGTCTGGAAACAGGACCGGCCAAAGGAATATCCGCGGGGTGCTGACAGCATCTGTTGTAGTGTATTAATAACATACAAAGGTGTTAATTGAGTCACTTTGTAAAATTGTTAAACACAATAAACAACATAAGTATACTTAAAAAGAAAAAGATTTTGTTTGTTTGTTTGACAGAGAGAAAGAGAGCACAAGCAGGAAGAGTGGCAGGCAGAGGGAGAGGAAGAAGCCAACTCTCCGCTGAGCAGGACCCCTGGTGCAGGGCTCAAGCCTTGGACCCTGGGATCATGACAACTGAGGCACCCAGGCGCCCCATAAGAATACTTTACATGGGATTGGCTAAGGTTGCCTGAACACCCTTAGGATGAAGGGATGGTTTCTGTTGAACTTTTTTTGTTTTTAAAAATTGATTTGATCTATCATCTGTCTATCATCCATCTATCTATCTGTCTATCTATCTATCTATCTATCTATCTGACAGAGAGAACCGGTGAGAGAGAGAACCCAAGCAGGGGCAGTGGGAAGGGGGAAGCAGGCTTCCTGCCAAGCTAGGAGCCCCATGGAGGGCTTGATCTCAGGACTCTGGGATCATGACCTGAACTGACGGCAGACACTTAATGACTGAGCTACCCAGGAGCCCCATCTGTTGAGCTTTTTCAAAGACTTAAAACCAGGAGTCCTTAACCTAGTCTGAGGGTCAGAGAAAGCCTCTTTGGGCAAGTGGTAGTAGCCCTACACATGATGGGGGTTGGGGAATACTGAGGGGAGCAGTCCAAGCAGAGGATGGCATTGCTAAAGTCCTGAGAAAACAAGAGGCTTGGAGCTTTGCTTAAGTGGCTCAAATATAGAGAACCAGGGCAGACTGGCTTCCTGAGGCTCAGGGGCAGACAAGCACTAGAGGATTAGGGACTTGATCCTGGGGGCAATCAGAAGCTTGGAAGGGTTTAAGGTTTTGTAGCAGATGTTTAGAATGATGGCTCTGGCTGTAGATAGAGGAAGTAGGAACCTACACTGTACTGCTTGGCCTCTAAGGTCTTTGGCAAAGTGAAGAAGGTCAGGCTGTCAAGAATGTATTCCAAGATTTCCAACAGGGTGATTATTGTGGTATTAAAAAAAAAACAAAAACAAAACAGGGTGGCTCGGTGGGTTAAAATTTCTGCCTTCGGCTCAGGTCATGATCCCAGGGTCCTGGGATCAAGCCCCTCATTGGGCTCTCTGCTCAGCGGGGAGCCGGGTACCTGCCTCTCTGCCTACTTGTGATCTCTGTCAAATAAATAAATAAAATCTTTTAAAAAAATGATAGATTCATTTCAAATCATCGGAGATACTTTTAATTTTTATTACCTAACCTGGTTCAACAAAGGACTTTATTAATGCAAAGTTTTAATTGTCCAAGAATTGCTTTGTACATTGAAAAGAATTTTTATCAGTATTGAAGCTTTTAAAAATCAATATTCAATATATTAAGATGACAATTAAAGAAACTTGGTATTCATTATGTCTTAAAGTTAAAATAACAAATTCAATTATTTTATTTATACACCTAAAAAATGTTACAAATTGCCTGATTAATGTTCAAACAACTCCGCTAGAGTAAATAAATCTCCATCAGACAACTAACGCTATTTACAACATAGTTAATTGGATTTCTTCAAACTTTTAAACTGCATTTGTAAACTCAATACATTCTATTTTCTTTTAACCACTTTAAAAGCTTGATCTCATAAGCAAAACTTTTCCAAGTTCTTGAGTTCTTTTAAATATTGCAATAATATTTATGAACAGTAAAATTGTTTTGTAAGTCTAAAATTATTTACTCAATTACATTTCTTTTTTTTAAGTAGGCTACATGCCCAGTGTGGAGCTCAATACAGGGCTTGAACTCATGACTCTGAGATCCAGACCTGAGTTGAGATCCGGAGTCTGAGCTTAACTGACTGAGCCACCCAGGGTCCCCTCAATTATATTTTTGTTTCAAAATTATAAAGTTATATGTCAGACTCTCTAATAAACTAAATTCTCTAAAGTTACAAATAGTGCCTTTTTTTTTTTTGAAGATTTATTTATTTATTTGAGAGAGAGAGAGAGAGAGAACACATGGCAGGGAGGAGCAGAAGGAGAGAGAGAATCTCTAGCAGTCTCCCTGATCAGCCAAGAGCCTGACACGGGGCTTGATCCATGACCCTGGGATCATGATCTGAGCCAAGATCAAGAGTCAGATGCTTAACTGACTGAGTCACCCAGGTGCCCCGCAAATAGTACCTTTTAAAAGTGAATTACTTTGGGGCGCCTGGGTGGCTCAGTGGGTTAAAGCCTCTGCCTTCAGCTCAGGTCATGGTCCCAGGGTCCTGGGATCGAGCCCCACATCAGGCTCTCTGCTCGGCGGGGAGCCTGCTTCCCTTTCTCTCTCTGCCTGCCTCTCTGCCTACTTGTGATCTCTGTCTGTCAAATAAATAAATAAAATCTTAAAAAAAAAATAAAAATAAAAGTGACTTACTTAAACTGATTAATATTCAATTTATTTAAATAATCCTATTCATCTCAAAACAATGAGAGTTCTTTAGTGTATCATAAAAGGTATAAAGAATATTATCTGAGGCATAGTGTTACAGTTCTGGTTCAGAGGCAATTGTTCTTAGAAAAGGCTTTGGGGGCATCTGGATGGTTCAGTCGGTTAAGCATCTGCCTTCTGCTCACGTCATGATCCCAGGATCCTAGGATTGAGACCCAAGTTGTTTTTCCCGGCTCAGTGGGAAGCCTTCTTCTCCCTCTGCCTGCCACTCCCTCTGCTTGTGCTCTATCTCTCTGACAAATAAATAAATAAAATCGTAAAAGAAAAGAAAAGGCTTCGGTGGTTGAGGTCTTTGATTTGTTGCAGGGGGAGTAAAAATATTTCAAGGATG
>PISX010006931.1:0-93177 GCA_004024625.1 Mellivora capensis | reverse complement strand
TAAGTAAAATACCTGTAATTTCTGCTTTCTAAGAAATTTAACAGAAAGAATAACATTATGAAAAATTAAAATTCTGGTATTTTAATATGAACTTTAGTTTTTTTCAACTTCTTAAGGTATCATTTGCAAAGTTAATATAATAATGCTATCCTCAACCATATCATAAAACTGTTATGAAGCTAAAAAATTTAAAAGTATGAATTTAGTTTTTAAAACATTCATATAATATCAGGTACTTCATTAACTCACTGAGAAGAGATATATGAGAAGTGATTCTCCTAGGAGACTACACAATTATACAAAGCTAGAAAGATGGCTCTACAAGTTAGGGTTACAGAGGAAAAACTAGTCAGCTCCCACAATGGTCTTATTTTAGGAGGTTTTATTTTTACATTGGAGAATAAACTAGTGGAGAAATATAAAAAATACAGAAAATTGCATATAGAGAAGAAATGTATGCAAACAGTTTATAAAATTTTACATTCTAGGGGCACCTGGGTGGCTCAGTGGGCTAAGCCTCTGACTTCAGCTGAGGTCATGATCCTGGAGTCCTGGGATCGAGCCCCGCATCAGGCAGAGCGCTCTGCTCAGCAGGGAGCCTGCTTCCCTCTCTCTCTCTGCCTGCCTCTCTACCTATTTGTGATCTCTGTCTGTCAAATAGTAATAAAATCTTTAAAAAATTTACATTCTAATTAAGAAAATGAACCAAGTCATAATATTGATAGACCCAGATAAAATATTTTCTATGTATGTAGGACAGTGGATTACTAACTCTAATTAGAGAACTAATAGAAAATTAAGAGTCGAGAAGAAATCACAGAAAGGGAAAGAAATTGACTTATAAAGCAAGAAACTATGCTTAAACTGACTGCATTTACCTGTGGGTTATTTTTTAAGATTTTATTAATTTATTTGAGAGCAAGAGAGAGAGTGTACATAAGCTGGGGGAAGAGGCAGACTCCCTGCTGAGCTGGGAGTATATATACATATAGAGAGCTCAATCCCAGGACCCAGAGAACATGAAGGGAGCCAAAAGCAGATGTACCACCCAGGTGCCCCTACCTATAGGTTTAAGTTTAAAGAAACTGAAATGTAATATGGAGTTAATTTAAATAAAAACAATATTTATTTAAAAACATTTGGTCCAAAAAACCATGGGTAGACCTGAGAACAAGGCACAGAGATAAACTGCAATGAACAATGACAAAAAGGAGGCCATAGAAACTGGTTTCATAAAAACACCACTGTTGCATCTGTTGAATATAAACAACATGTTTGCAACACTAACATCAGTGACACTTGATAGTAGGCGGCTGCTCCATCAAATAATTTGGTGAGGTTGCTTTTTACTGAATCTCTAATTTAATAACCACGGGAGTATGTGTCTAAATGGTAGTCAGTCCCATGTTTCCTTAATTCAAGAGAAGCTGGACCTAATAACCAATCCATGTAGACTGCACTCAGTGTGGAAGTGAGTAACCAAAAGGAAATAAGGAGCCGTTCCAAGAATGGTGAGTAGCCAGAAAAGACAGATGTCTACCAGAAGGGATTTCAATATTTTTGAATTTTTAGTTCTTAAAGTTTAGATATACACATGCACACATACACATTTAAAGACATGCACATAATTGAGATGCAATATAAACTGTTCTTAATGTATGTGTGTATATGTAAAGGGGTTAAAAGAACATTCAATCATAGTGGTAATTAAATTAATTCAAATATAAGGAATTTGAGATAAAAGGCAGAAGATCATAGGGGAAGGGGGGGGGGAAATTAAACAAGACAAAACCAGAGAGGGAGACAAACCATAAGAGACTCTTAATCTCAGGAAACAAACTGAGCGTTGCTGGAGTGGAGCAGGGTTGGAGGGATGGGGTGGCTGTGTGATGGACATTGGGGAGGGTATGTGTTATGGTGAGTGCTGTAAATTGTGTAAGACTGATGAATCACAGACCAGTACCCCTGAAACAAATAATACATTATATGTTAATGAAGAAATTAATTCAAATAAAACAACAACACAGGGCATAGCGCCCCTCCATCTGCACACCCCCCTCTCCTTGCCCCACAAACAACACTTCCACACTCTATTTCTAACAGAGTGGGAAGGAACAAAAGGAATTATGCCACTCATTTATTTTCTACTTGTGCAAAAAATAAAAGAAAAATTATGAAACTCTACAATAATTTTGATGCAACTTTTGTCTATATATATCAAAATTCTTAATGAAGCAATTAAAAATCAATGAATATATTTTTATTAAATAATCAAGTATGTGTAAAATTGTTTAGATAAGAACATGTCCATCTATACCAGAATTGGTTTTTTTGCAGAATTAGTTTTGATAGGGAAAATTAAAATAGAAAAATAAATAACTTTTAGGTATATTGATAAAAGAATGAAATGTCCATAAGTGATGTGTCCCAAATGTTCACAGCAAAAATAGGAAACAAGCCAAATGTACTACAAGTTGTGATATATTCATATAATGAAATACTGCTCAACAATAAAAACAAATGAACTACTGATACATGCAGCAAACATGGCTGAAAGTTTTAAGCATCATGCTGAACAAAAAAAGCTGGGTGCAAAAGAATAAATACTTCATGATCCAATTTGTATAAACTTCTAGAATAGATAAAAGTAATCTCTAGTGACAGAAATCTGATCAGTCCTTGCCAAACATGAGGAACAGATGAAATAGCTGTTGACAGGGATTGCTAAGTGGTATAAGGCAACTCTCTGTGGAGATGAAATGGTTTTTTATCTTGTTTGGTTGTTATACTATATATACCACCATGTTGTTATACTATATATACCAACTATATATACCATCAATGGAAGTGTCACATATATATATATACATATATATATGTATATATATATGTCTGTATGTATATATTTCATATATTTACATATATATGTGTGTGTGTATATATATATATGTTTAAAATGTCAAACATCATTGTGAATCATATTGTCTGTGAATTAAACCTCAATAAAAATAATGCTTTAGAGATGAATTTTTAACATGGAAAATACTCAAATACTATTAAATAAAAAAGAAGTTTCAAAATCTATACAACGCATATGTAAAGTGTATGTGTGTGTTTGTATATGTAAAGAAAAAAAATGCCAGAAGTGCATAGACTACAATGTATACTGAATTTTTTAAATGTTTATATTGAATTTATGTTGAATTTAAAAAAAATTTATGCATTCCCTTGTTTTCCATAGCTAAGAGTATTAAAATAAAAGCACAGGGACGCCTGGGTGGCTCAGTTGGTTAAGCGGCTGCCTTCGGCTCAGGTCATGATCCCAGACTCCTGGGATCGAGTCCCGCATCGGGCTCCTTGCTCGGCAGGGAGCCTGCTTCTCTCTCGGCCTCTGCCTGCCACTCTGCCTGTGTTCGCTCGCTCTCTCTCCCTCTCTCTCTCTCACAAATAAATAAATTAAAAAAAAAAGATCATTTAAAATAAAAGCACAAGTATTATTTAAGAAATTATTTGGAAATAGAAATAAGAATACATAGAATTTTAAACAGCATATTTTTTGTAAGAAAAATAAAAGTAGTCTTAAAAGTAGTCTCAAAAAGTCTCAGAAGAAGATGCAATTAATTTCTCCATTTGACTAAACTAAGAGTCTGGGCAGTCCTCCTTTTACTTTTGGGGACAAGGCTGTGTAATGGCAATTTATCATCCTTTCAAATATTTGTCAATATTAACTTATCTATATTTCTTTATTAACAGTTTCCAAATATAACCTGATAACTGGTTTTAAAAAATCAAACCTCTTTCCTTAATTTCAAAGAAATGGCTCAATTAGCTATTTAGTAAAATTTATCTGTTGTTAGAATATACAAATGGTGAAACCTTAAGCAAAACTCTCTCAATTCTAGTTAGTTTTTTTATTTTTTTTTATTTAAAAAATTTTTTTGATTTATTTATTTGTCAGAGAGAGAGGGAGAGAGAGAGAGAGCGAGCACAGGCAGACAGAGTGGCAGGCAGAGGCAGAGGGAGAAGCAGGGTCCCCACCGAGCAAGGAACCGGATGTGGGACTGGATCCCAGGACGCTGGGATCATGACCTGAGCCGAAGGCAGCCGCTTAACCAACTGAGCCACCCAGGCGTCCCAATTCTAGTTAGTTTTAAAGAAACTGAAAGACGGAAATGTTGATTGAAAGTTATTTTCATTTACACTTGCCTCATCTGATATTTTCACATATTTGTAATGAAACCTGTCTCTTACAGGAAATATTTTCCTTCAGCAGAGTCTGGATACTTAGTGCTACTCAGCCTTCTAATATATGTTTAATTAGGTTTATATTTATTGAAAAATAGGGAGTCCAGCTGACTTGTTTTCAATTCCAAGACACAGCCATCTCTAAATTCTGACAAAATGGCTAGACTAAAGCTTCATTAAGGGATGAACTTTGGCTACCTTTGGTATTAAACATCAGGACCCAGGGCACTGTTTGTCTATGGCATAATCGGCTATCATTAATATGATTGGAGGGACGGATGGACAAGTACGTGGAAGAAGGGAGGGATAAGTGGCTAAACCAGAAGAAACGAGGTGGGTGCTATGTACTCAGGTACAGAAATATAGTTAGTGCAACTATTTGGGGGTAATTTTCCAAAACTCTAGTCTCTGTATTTGTCTCTCACCTCACCCTAATCTGATATTTTATCATTTATTACATCACATTTTAGTTTACTAATTTTTTATTCCTATTATTACACTTCCTAATTTTTCCTTGTGCTATATTATCTCTATGTGTAAGGGGAAAACAATTTTATTCATATTAATATCTTGGTGAGTAGTATAAATTAAGAATTAAGTTGCTAATATTAAATGGATGAACGGATGCCCTATAGGTACAGAAAATATAATAGCCAGTGAGACCATACCTGAAAACAAATTTCTCCTGTAGATTTGGTCTATAATGGCCCAAAGATGGTTAGGACAAAAATAAATGTCCTTAGAGATTATTTTGAACCCTTGACCATTTGTAAAAATTCTGATTTTATGATGGGTCAAATAATTTGGTAAATTATATTCCTCGCTTTATAGCACATTTCCACTCCTCTCCAATCATTAGTTTAGCATAGGGAATTTTATACTTAAATTTTCTCACCTATCATCACCACTCCTACTCCCCACTGTTTTCTTAGAACTCTATGTTGTGTTTCGGATAAGTACTTAAATATATGTGTAGTCTTGTTAAATATATATTTGTGAGATAAATGACTTAATTTATATAAAGAGAATTATACTGTAAATAGCATCCCCTTTCTATTACTCAGAATTATGTGTGCATTCCTATAGCCTTAAGAGACTGTCGAGGATATACACCTAGAAGTAGAGTTACTGAACCACAGAGCAAACACACACTTAATTTCAATAAATAATGCCAGATTGCCTTCTTGAATGACTGTAACTGTTTGTACTCCTGAGATTAGAGTATGAGGTTTCTCTTTCCTTCATCCTTTCAGCCTTTGGTATTACACTCCAATATGGTATTTTGTTATTCTGATAATGTGTTATCCCTCCTGTAACATGTGTGAAAAATAAATCCTTATTATTTTAAGTCATTGAGAGTTCTGGATTTCCCTTACCAAAGCACAACCTTTCATGATTGATTCAATGGCTGTTCAGGTTTTCACACTGCTGAATTTAAGAGCTAATTAAATTAAATTAAATTTAAGAGCTAATTAAATTAAATTAAGAAACCTCAAGGTTTCACTTTGGCAATTTGGATACTGAAGGCACATGTGCTTGTTACCACCTCACCAGCTATTTATACCAGAAAGTGAAAAGAATGATTATAACACTAGCCAATTCTGAGCATATAAAATGTCCATTATTCTATGTAAACCCTAAAATTATTTAAAACAAATCCTTATTTTGGAGTTGTTCAACTGTGCAGGCTACTAATACATAGTCTGCCTTTAATCCTCCATTAAAGCATTATATAAAATTACAGCCACAGTGTTTTGTAGAAAATATTCTAATCTTGAGTATGTGATGGCTGATTCAGGTGGATTGGAAGCTTGATTAAAGCAATAGTAATCAAAGTACTGGTCAAGGAAGTAAAATTAACCATCATCCTTAGTGAGTTCCAGAAACAGTTGCAATTTGGTGTACTCCACCACTTGGAATTAAATCAGAGCTGTGATAAGCCATCACAATTTCAAATAATCATGATCTTTAATTAAGTATAGAAATGGAAGAGCTACACTCTTAAAATAATTAGGGTTTATGCTAGTAAGTAGGTTACAAATAGCCAAAAGTAAGCAATTTGCTGGCCAGAAAGCACAGAAACAAGACAAACCTAGAAATACTTCTTTCTGAACTTCTGCTTTTCTGCTTTGTATTTCATTCTTTACCACAAGCTTTTATCTCAAAATAGAATTCCAGTGTCTTATATCTTACTCTTTGGCTGACAGTGAGGTAGTCATTGACATTTCCTCTTTCTCAGCTTTCCCAGTTGAACAACAGAAATAATTAATGCCTGTGGTATAGGTATCTATAAAATGATACATTTAGTTGTATGAGGATAAAGTCTGGGGCTTTCTTTTGATTTCAGGACACAGAAATCCATTCTGCACCACTTCAGGCAATACCAAGAAACATAAAATTTGACAGGGGATAGATGAGTTTCCATGGTTGATAAAAACATGGCAAAACGCAATCAAGACTCTATAAATGTGCTTCTCATTTGTCTACACGTCTCAATGCTAATTTAATTCCCTGACCAGAGATTTGATCTTCAGACCATTAGCATGGCTTTACATATTCCCAGTTTTGCCACAGAGAATTAAACACTTCATTTCCCTTACTTCCAGCTCTAAAATTCTATGACCAGGAACTTAAATAGCCTGGTGTGAATTACATAAACATCACTATGACAAAGGTCTGGGCAGGATACTGATCATAAGTGATTAAAATGCCTGTAATTAAGAAAAAAAAAGAATATCTACAATAAGTATGGGCTGGGGGCAGAGATGGAGGGCATAGATTACCTAATATGTGTGATTTTTCTAAATTTAAAGTTAAATGTTGAGAACTGCTTAAAATTTTCTTATAAAGTACAAGTCAATGACAATAGCAAACAAAATCAATGAAATATTCATTGAAACTTGAATGTCCCCCCAAGAATAAAAGAAAAACATAATAAATCTAACCAGAGATGTGAATGATCTGTACTCTGAAAACTAAAAAGCACTGATGAAAGAAATTGCAGACAACACACAGAAATGGAAAGACATTCCATGTTCATGGTTTGGAAGAATAAATATTGTTAAAATGGCTACACTACTCAAAGTAATTACACGTTTAATGTAATCCCCATCAAAATACCAACAACAATTTTCACAAAGCTAGAACAAACAATCCTATAATTTATATGGAACCACAGAAGACCTTGAATAGTCAAAGCAATCTTGGAAAGGAAAAGCAAAGCTGGAGGCATTACAATTCTGGACTTCTAGTTATATTACAATGCTGTAGTAGTCAAAACAGTATGGTGCTCGCACAAAACACACACATAGATCAGTGGAACACACTAGAAATCCCAGAGATAAACCCACAATGATATGATCTTTGACAAGGCAGGAAAGAATATGCAATGGGAAAAAGCTTATCTCTTTCACAAATGGTGTTGGGAAAACTGGACAGGTAACATACAAAAGAATGAAACAAGACCACTTACACCATGACACAAAAATAAATTGATACACTCAATTAAAAAAATAGGCCTGTTCTCTAACTAATGAAGATCATTTTATTATAACAAGAGTCTGGCTTATGAAATTAGAAGTTTAACTATGTTACATTTTCTTTGGTGAAAGAATTATTTCTATGACAGTTTAATTCTTCACAGCTGGCTATTAAACTCTTTAGTTTATATTTTCATGAAACCTCCTCTGGGACCTGACTGTGTTATGTACCTTTGAAGGAAAACAGTCACTTACTATTGAGGACATGTAATGTGGAGACAGAAAGAGGTTAAATGCTATACCAAAAACCTAAATAGTATTGACTGATACATGCACACCAGAGTAATCCATGACCCAGGAGTTCTAACCCATCCACTCCTCCAATGAACAGCACCATTTCTCAGTGAAACTGAGCTCAACTACATTCAAAAGGAAGGAAAGTTGGCTGAATTTAACTCATATGAATATGGAAGACCAACAATCTCTCAATTCAGAAAGATATTTCACTTAAGAAGACTTGTTATTCAAAAGAATATCTAGCTAGTGGAATTCTTGGAATATAAGAAAAATAACATTTGGTAATACGAGGTCAGATTGTTTTTTTCCTGTAGGAGGGATATCACATAGGTCTTCACAGGGGCATCTAATTGTGACCACTATCTATTTCATAAAAAAACTTTTTTCTTTTTAAAAAATTATTATACCAACAACAGAAACAGCATCAGTGACTACTATTTACTATTAGGCACTGTGCTAAGTACTTTACATGTATTATCTCATCTGATCAATAACCCCATGAGGCAGATACAGGCACTCAATATGCCCATTTTATCCATGAAGAAAATTAAGCTCAGAGAGACAACTTATTCAAGATCCCTCAGTTAATAGGTGATACTGCAAATTAAGACAATCTGACTCCTAAGTTCTCCATATCAATCCCTGCATTAAAATAACTCCTACATCTCTTGTGAGCACACCCAAACTATAAAAACCAAAACAAAAAGGCAAAGTCACCAAGAAGGTGATTTTAGCACACCATAAGTAGCTAAATTCAGAGTAATCAAAGGGCTGTGGAGGGTTAACCATTAGGATTAAGATAATAATAACTAACACGAATTAAGCCTTCACATAATTTTTTTCATTTAACATTCACAATAAACTCTATGAAGTAGATATTTTTGTTCTTTTGTTATATATGAGGAAATTAAGTCATATGGAGATTAAATAACTTGCTCAAGATGACATAGCTAGTAAAAGTATCATGAATTGAAATCAATCTCTCTGGTTCCCCAGCCATTTCTCAGTCTCTGTAGTTCATAGCTGTATCATACCCCCACAGAGTCACATTTTACTTGCTGACTGACTCACTGTTAACAAACTTAAGGTAATGAATACTGAAATTGAAAAAAATATATATATGTGTGTGTGTGTGTGTGTATATATATATATATATATATATACATATATATATATATATATATTTCCAACCTGCAATGGACTATAACTATTTTACAACACTATTTTCTTTATATCTAAATAAAATAGGCCACCCAAGGCAGGAAATAATAATAAACCATGTGGTAAGAAAGGGGCATCTGAGAAAATATGCTGATCAGACTAAGGTGAAAGCTGTTGTCACAGAAAATTACAAGATACCATTCTGGAAAGCTCTGAAGAGCAGAAGGCATGGTTAAATTAGTTTATCTTCTTTATTCTACACAACAACCCTGAGGAATGCAGTATTACTGTCATTTGAGGAGATTAAATGATTCCTTAAGCTAACAATTGGTAGTGTAAAAATTTAAACACAGCTCTAATTCTGAATCCTGAGATTTTAATATCTGGAATGCTTACCCAAAAAAAGGAGTAAGTGGGTAAAGAGACCACTTAGAAATTCAGTAACTTTACAAAATAAATAAGAAGAGAAAAGGAACAATAGATGGGAAAAGTTTTTTTAAAAAGCCCTTATATTATCATTGCAGCACTCCTTTTTTAAAATTTAACTTATTTTAATTTTTTTTCAGTGTTCCAAAATTCATTGTTTATGCCCCATACCCAGTGCTCCATGTAATACATCCCCTCCATAATACCCACCACCAGCACTCTTAAATTACAAAGGATTCAATCAGATGAGTAAAAAAAAGTTTGTAGTTTATAAAAATTAAGTTTAATACGTCCAATATAAGACAGCAAAAATTGAGAAAATAAAAATCAAATAAGAAGGAAAATAACATGAATTATTTTACAGGAAATTTTAGGAATTCTACTTTATTCAATTTAGAAGAGGACAATGTCCTTTAGGAGGTAGACAGAAATATCAACAAACTAGCTTTTTGTTTATTTTGGGAGAAAAGTGTTCTGTGGGGAGCACCTGGCATGAATTGAACACAGGTTTTGATATAAAAGTGATACTGAGATGGAAATAGGATTGGTATATGGTAGTTAGATGTGGGATAGAAAATGGAGTATCAAATTCAGGTCAATGAAATGGTAAGAATCTAACTGAAGTTGACCGGGTCTTAACCAGCAGCTTATAATTTCCTGATGGTAAATAAAGTAGCAGCATTCTAGGTAAGAGCACGGCCCTGGATGTGGACTGCCCAAATGGGAACCATCACTCCATCATTTTTAAGCAGGATCCTAGTCACCAATGTACCAAATCCCTCTCAATCAGTTTCTTCATTTATAAAATGGGGCTGATAATAATAGCATTCACATCATAAAGTTGATGTATACATAGAGTAGGATAATATATGTAAGACATTTAGCTTCATGTTTGGTATGTGATAAGTAATCTGTAAATTCTACATAAAGAGAGAAATCACTGAGTGAGATTTGGCTTGGCTAAGCACTCCTCATTTCCCCTGGATATTCTTCCAGGAGTGGAGTGAGAGTAGAATCTTAATTTACAGAGAAGAAGCTGATTATGATCTGCAATAATGGTCTTTTTGAGTCTCAAAAGGAAAAGGAGGAAAGGCATCCAGACAATTCTTCTGTTAACACCAATTTCTAGGCATTCTGTATTCTGAGCCTCTTATAATCTCTCTCTCTCTCATTCACACACACACTCACTCACTCACTCACTTATTATGTATCTATTTAGTTAGTTTATAGGTCAGTTATTTTTGTGTGTGTGATTGAACTATGAAATTGATCCAGCACTTGTTCATTGAATATGTATAAATTATATATTTTATATATACATGTATATAATATATATCAGATGTTTACTTTTGACAGGCATTATACTAGATCCTGGGGAACAAAACAGAATGTACATGCTCCCTTGGAGCTTCTAATCTGGTGAGGGTGAGAGAAAAACTAAAATAAATTAAAGAAATCATTTTATTTAGATTTAAATTTAATTGATTAGATTAAATTAAAATTTAAAAATTAAATTAAAAAAATTAAAATAATCTGTGAGATGGCTATATGATCATGAAGACAAAGTGAGATAACAGGATTGAGAATTGTGGCAGAGTTTGTTTGTATAGACTGATCAGGGAAAACCTCTCAGTTATAAAGTCAGGTATGATATTATGGAAAGTTGGGGCTGTTGTTGGTTTTCACTAATATGCACAGAGATATACATACATTTATTATTTATTTATTTAATTTTTGATCCGGGGAGAGGTAGAGGGAGAGAGAGAATGTTAAGCAGGCTCCATGCCCAGTGTGGAGCCCACCATAGAGCTCTTTGATTTTACAACTCTTGAGATCGTGACCTGAGCAGAAATCAAGAGTTCGATGCCTAAAGTATGAACTCACCCAGGCACCCTGCACAGAGACATTTAAAATAAAAGATCTGACCATATGATTTTACTCATACATGGAATTTAAGAGACAAGATAAATGAACAAAGGAAAAAAGTACAAAAAAAAAAACCACCCCAAAACAGACTCTTGCGTCTGGAGAAAAAGCCACTGGTTGCCAGAGGGGAGTTGTGTGGGGAATGAGTGAAATAGGTGATGGGGTTTAAGAGCATGTGTATCATGATGCACATAGAGTAATCTACAGAAATGTTGAATCACTGTATCATACACCAAAAATAATATAACACTGTGTATTAGTTATACTTCAATAAATAAATAAACAGTCTTCAAGAATGAGACAGAAATAAAACACTCAGAATAATGCAAGAGATAAGAAAAAAGACATCACTGGGAATAATGTGATAATAAACTCAGTTCACATACAAATTCCTGTTTTCAGTCCCTCACGGGGTCTAAATATGTTTCCTGACTATGCATCATTCCATTATTTTACCCTCTGTGATTAAGCTAGCTGTTGATTATTTGCAACCAAGTGTTGCATGAATATACAATCACATTCGCATAGTGAAATAGAGTTTTCAATTTGACTTGCTCTTCACGGAAAGCTCCTATTTTCAGGCTAGGAGACATACTGGGAAAGGAATATGATTAAAAGATATTTATTATTCAGATCTCTCTTTTAGTCCTACTTCAGTAAACTTGGATTGTACTTGAATCTTATATCCTCCCTCCCTTAGGATATTCATTTGTCCACCGAGAACCCTAACGCGTGCGCACACACACACACACAGACACACACGGAGGAGGTTTCCTGGGCACTCGTGCAAATGGACACCTCATGGGACTGAAGCGTATCTTTCAGACATTTCCAGAAAATTTTGAGTCACAAAATGACCATGAATTTTTACTAATCAAGGATGATCTTATTTTTTAATTTTTATTTAACATTTTAAAAAAAGATTTATTTATGTGACGGAGGGGGGAGAGAGAAAGAGAGAGAGAGAGCACGTGAGCGAGCGCATAAGCAGGGAAGGAGGAAAGGGAGAAGCAGAGTCCTGCTGAGCAGGAAGCCAGATGCAGTGTTTGATCCCAGGACTATGAGATCATGACCTGCACCTAAGGAAGATGCTTAACGGACTGAGCCACCCAGGAGCCCTTTATTAATCAAGGATGTTTTTAATAAAGGGTTAAACTTTAGAAAATATAAAGTTCCTTCTTTAACTATATCCTGAGAGAATGTGGATATAATTAATGAAGTTTGGAAGGAGCCCCAGTGCAATAAATTGAAGTAGATTTCCTCCAGCTTGAAGATCAAAAAGGAGGAACAGAAAGAACAAAAATTGCTTTGCCATCATTCTCTAGACTTGGTTATACCTGAGTTTTGGTCTCTCAACTAAACTTCAGTAGGAAAATAAATTTGGGAAACTGTCATCTAATACATGAGTATAATGGGATACACACATTCAACTTGAAACATACTTTTACTAGCAAAAAAGATAATAATTGTGATACCAGGTTTTGTCCTTTCTGAAATAAAAGTTCTCTTCTGCCTGGCCCAAAGTGAGACTTCTATCATTGCTCTCATCCTTATCCTTATCTTCATCCTCCTCCTCCTCATCTTTTGTATGTGTTAGATGAGGATAATATTTCAAGAAGTAGTAATAATAACTACAGAGAAAAAGTTTTCAGGAAGCATATGAGTTAAACAGATAGAATTCCAATTGAATGCAATTTGCCTATAAAGCTCTGAAAGTGAAACAGCAGAAATTTTTTGTGCTTATTAACACCATGGATTGCTGAATTTAATAAGACAGTGACCCCATAAAAATAATAAAACTACTTCACACTTTATAGAATTTAATAATTTTACTTAACACTTGTAAATACCTATTTTTCATTAAATATATGAACAGTGTTACTAGGGTTATTGTTTTTTTAAAGATTTTATTTATTTATTTGACAGACAGAGATCACAAGTAGGCAGAGAGGCAGGCAGAGAGAGAGGAGGAAGCAGGCTCCCTGCCGAGCAGAGAGCCTGATGCGGGGCTCAATCCCAGGACCCTGAGATCATGACCTGAGCCAAAGGCAGAGGCTTTAACCCACTGAGCCACCCAGGTGCCCCACTAGAGTTATTGTTAATATTAGAAGTTCAACATTATTGAGAACATTGTCTAAAGATAGTGATAATAATAATTATTCTAATGACAACTCTCTCTTTTTGAGCTCAAATGTGTCAAGCACAGTTTTAGTTCATCCATATTAAGTTATTTACTTCTTATAAAATCCTATGAAACCAGTATGGGTCTTTTTTCTCTCCATTTTAGAAATGAGAAAGTTGAGGCAAAGATCTATTGAGTAACTTGCCCACTGTCACTATAAAGTGGAGAACCTTAGATTCTCAAAGCCGGGCAATGTGGCTCTATAGTACCTGCTACATAGATGTAATGTGAATAAAGACCGAGAATGGAAAAGGCAGAAGAAGCTGCAGTAATTTAAACATTATGTAACTCCACTTTAACTAAAATACTAATTCTCTTTGGTACATTTAGGTTGTATTCTCATTCCACTCCCTAAATAATGGCTTCATAATGTGCTTTTGGTTGGGATGAGAGAGGCAATGATGACCTTTTCTGAACGAGTAAATATTTTGCTTTAAGATAGATAATACCTTTGATAGACTCAAGTACTGGTTCAGAAATATATTAGCTTTTTCTTTTGTATTCTATTAAAGCTCTTTGAGTCTCAACAGTAAGAGTGAAATGATGATGATAACATCTACATTTGGGGCTGCTGTGAATCTTAGATAAGGTGCATGGACTCCAGGGTGCCTAGTACATAGTGATTGTTCAGTAGAAATAAGATACTTGCCCTTAACCCTTAGTCAAATTTCATTTATAAAAACTAGGTTCCTAGAAAGACTTAAGAATAAACTTAATGAGGTAAAATTCTTATAAATGATAAATAAAATGGTAAAGTCCTATGAACTGTAAAGCACGATGATTATCTCAACATGAAGACTTGTGAAGTTCAATACATGATATTATTAATAGGCACAGTGTGTTTTGGCACTTTACTTTCAGAGATTAGAAATCACAATCATTTGGAATACTTTCCTTTAACTCATATGTTACCTGAAAACATTTGCTTCTTTTCTTCAGGCAATCCTGTTAATTCCTGACACTGCTGTCTAATCCAACAATCTTTTTTTTTTTTTTTCTGCAAAATTTTCTGAGCAACATCTCTTCTCTTTTCCTCTTTTTCCTAGTTATCCTTTTATGCCTTTGCCTATAGTTTGGACTATGACAGAGATATTCCTGGAATATTACTAAGTATTTATAAGCTCTTCTACATTTACATGAGTTTCAAAAATCTTTTGACAAGTAGACTGAGAAATATTTTAGTTAGAAACGCAGAATATTGGATCTAAAACAATATTTAGACATACATTAAGTCTACTTCTATTTATTATTGATTAAAATGATGGAAAGAGTCTAGTATAATGATTTATCTGCATGTCAAATCCCAGCCCTACCACTTTGGCTGTATGAGCCTAGGACAGTGACCTAACCACTCTTAAGCTTCATTTTCCTCAATGTCAAAAAATGATAAAAAATATATTCATCATAAGGTTGTTGTAAGGAATAAATGAGCTCATATATAAAGGTACTTGACGCATATCAAGTAATAGGCAAAATGTATCTAATATTGCTATTTTTGTTAAATACAGCATATATTATTTATCTGGAATTATAAAACAGTTTAACATGTATCTCACATATGACAATCCAGTTATCTGATAGAAAAGAAAGCATAAGTCTCATTTTATAGGTAAATCATGTGTTAGGATGTAATGAAGCTGGGACTGGAACTAGAATTTTGTGCCTTCTAATTCTTTTTGTACTGTAAGTATTCAGTCACTCATCTTTTTACTTAGCTCCTGCACAAAGCAGCACATTCTGCAGATATTTAAACAGCTCACTTAGGACAAGTTTCTTCCCTATCTTTGAAGACAAATGCTCATGACTATTTCTTTCATTTGGCTTTTTAATGTCTTTGAAAAAATTTCTTTTAAGTCAAAGGTTGGTACAAAGCCAACAATTAAGTTTCCCTTTCATATATAATAAGTCCTTTCATATATTTCTATTAACTTATTCATTATCTTGTAGAGGCCTGAAAAATTTTTTTGAAAAAAATAAAATTTGGAGCAAATGATTAATAAGAAAAAATAATTAGATGGAATTAATCCAGGCAATGAACACTTCGTAAGGATCTATATGAATATTTTTTGCTAAGCAATACATTCACCTGGAACCCAAGTCATCTAATTTATTGAAAGCATCATGTAGTCAATAAAGCAGTTTCTCTAACCAAATCCTTATGAATGATGTAACTTTAGATCCTTCGACTACAAATGCTCTTCTAAAATATTTCCATCCGTATTACCAGTTACACTTAAAAATAGGACTATGGACCCTGAGAAATAGTCTGGGGGTTTTGGAGGGGGAGGGGGTAACAGGGTGATGGGTACTGAGGAGGGGCACATGCTGTGATGAGCCCTGAGTGTTATACTTAACTAGCCCTGAGTGTCACACTTAACTAGTGAATCATTGAGCACTACATCAAAAACTAATTATGGTACTCTACAGTGGCTAACCAAACATAAAAAAAATTAAGTAATTATCCTGGAAAACTTCCACTTACTCAAATAATCATACCACAGTCTAAATCATTTTTGATAATCTTCTTTCAGAATCATTCAAAAAGTTATTTTATGTACTGAATGTATACACATTTATAGAAATATTAAAACAAACAAACAAACAAACAAAGAAGACAGGACTCTAAGTATCCATGGTGAATCCAATTCTGGCCAGGCCGTGTTTTCAGGTAACTCTGAAGTAAGATTATTTATTACTGAAATTTTATAACTGGAATTTTTTTGAACTTTCTTGGAGAAAGTAAGAAGTTCCACTGAATATATCTCCTTATCAGTTTAGAGACACTTGAGTTCCATTCACTCATTCATTTATTATTTGTTAAATGCCTAATACATATGAGCCAGTGTTTCCATTTCTGTGGTTTTATTTTGACTTGATTTGGTCTCTTGGAACTTACATTCTACTTGAAAAGTTAGAAAACATATCAGCAAACAAGGACTTCTATTATCTGAGGAAATCTTAGAGCTAAGAAGCAAACCTGGGCTGTCAAGCTTCAGAGACCACTCTCCAGTATGTCCTCTCATAAACAACCACCACTGTCAATACATAACCAAGCACGGCAGAACACTGCAAAATGGCAATCTCTTAAAGAAACAGCACACAATTCTGAGGGCAGGTGAAGAGACACTGCATTCCAGATACTTATTTCAATAAGAATTCCAAAAGCAGATGATGGATGGCTAGTTTATAATAGAATCTGAAGCACATAAGAGAGAATGGGGGGAAAATACAGACATTTGTTAGTCGTTAGAGGTCAGTAGTGAATAGTGAGTAGAAGGTAATGGAAGCTACAGGAATAGCTACTTCCTTGCTTATTTATTTCAACTCCTGCCATATATTCTTTTGTATCAGTGGATGAGCAGTATTAAAATGGTCCTTCCTTTACTCAATGTACTGATACTATCTCAGAAAAATTTAAGATATCAATGCTAATTCCTAGGAATTATTATTTTTATTTAGTTCATTATGCAAGTATTAAATAGATCAAGTACTTATATTTTAAGCCCAATTTATTTCATTTTTGCCCTCAAGGATGCTAACCTGGTAAATTTCTTTTCATTTTAAACTTTATAACTAGTACACATTTAGTATTAGGAGAATCCTTGTAAGGAATATTTGTATAACTGAAAAATTTCCAAAAGAAGTGTTTATCAATGTACTTGGTCTACCCACAATAAGAAAGCAATTGAAAAACAACAACAACAAAATGATTTTTTATGACTATCATTACCTGGAAACCACACTAAGTTGTCTTACATGCTCTAGATGTATCTGGATAAGCTACAGAAAACTTCCAAGACCCCCAATCTTTAGTTCCTTATCCTATTTATGCTCTCCCATTTCTGTTTTTTTTTTTCCCTTTTGGTTTAGATACTGCAAATACCTAACCCCATATTATAAGAATCTATGCTAGAATGTCTATCTAGATTTTAAATTCGAGATAGTAACATCCACTTTAGCTCAGCAATCCTGGGAATACTTCCACTATACCCTCAAAACAATCCCTACTTTCGAGGGACTCAGTAAGACAAACCCTTCCCTTTTATTAGATTTCAGGATACTTCATTACTTCAGCTCCAAAAGCCTGGACCCTGCTCACCACCTGTGCTTTATCTGATTGCAGACTGTAGAGATGGCAGAACATTCCCAAGAACTGCAAACCCTTGGATCCTTTGGTATCACCTTCTAGATTCCCATTTTCTATACTCTCTGTATACTCAGCAATAAAGATGAATTTAGAGTTCTTTTGTAGCAAATCTCCACAAGCCCACCCAACCCCTAATTGCCAATTTTTGATGTTGAAATGAAGCATTTAATTGAGAAATTCAGATAAGCTCTACTAACAACAGGTATTACATTACTTAGAGCATTTTTTCACATAAATAAGAGCCACTCTTTCTACACACACTCATAAAGATCCCTACACATTCTGACTATGCAATAAAATTTAGGGATTTTTTTAATCTTCCCTCCCCTTTCAAAAAAAAAAAAAAGATCAACAACGCACTCTTCGCATTCTTCTGTGAGAGAAATTCATGAAATATGCTGAAAATCTCTGTGCCCTGAAGAGTATTCCTGCATCATATGCTTTAAATTTTTGTAATACTGCCACTTGTGTATTAGGTCCAGTGAGATTCATCTCTACTGAATCCCTCTAGTTAATCAGTAGAGAAAAATTATATGGACAAATGTTGGACTCTGAGATGATATGTTTTCTAAAACCTTGTGATTACCTGGCATTATCTTGGAGTCTCCTGCCATGCATCCTGGGAAATACATTGCTGTACAATTAGCTGGAACATAGTCTTAGTAGGTTGATCAAGCTGGAATTGCTTCTTTAACAGCTCCCTTTCCACACATGGCTTAATTTAAAATCCCCAATAAAAATTACCTATGGCTACTTGGTAAAGACTCGGGGAGTTGCTTCAGGCTCTATTATCCTCAAATCCCGAGCCCCTTTGCTCTGGTTGGTTACCACTTATTCTCTAAAGTTATCCCATTTGAATGAACTCCAGGCATTTTGTTTTTGTGATTATCTTTAGCTCTGTACTTTGCAACTTGGAAATTATCTGCATCCTAATTCCTGGTTTTAGCCCAGTCTATCAGGACTTTTTCTACAGACTTTCATGTCTTTATAAAACTAGATCTCTAATTTTTAGAGTTACATACCAATTTGAAGTCAACTAGAAGGTTATCTCCACAAGAGAAGGAATATTTAAGCTGCTGGGTCCTAATGTCTGGAAAAATATGTTAGGTGCTTAGTATGTTTTTGTTGAATGAGTAAATCGGTGAGAAATCTGTGTTACCAATAGAGAATCTTCTGAAAGTTGCAGCATTAATCTAAGGGCAGAACAAGAAGGAGAATCCAGCCTATCACCAAGGTACTTTCTAATAGACTTCATTGTCTATAGTCACCTTTATTCTTATGGTGAAAAAAGCAAATATAGTCACTAAAAATATTTAGCAAACCAACAGACACTAATTAGGGGTATGTATTGTATTTGGATTCTGAGTTTTAAGTGAGAAGAAGTAGCCAGCTTTCAAGATAGCTCCAATGATCTTGCCTCCCTGTATGCATGATCCTGATTATCGGCAGCACTTACTGACTCATTTCTAATGAATTGAATAGGTAAAAGCCACCTTTTCAGAGACTTGAGGCAGAATCACCTCACTTAACCCAATTATGCCTTTATCAGATTCTGACTCTTCAGATAATATATGTAAGATATGTAAGATAATATATGATTATATTTTGAAGCTCTAACTTGTGGAATAATTTGTTAAGCAATAATAGATTACTAATGAAATACATTTCTATAATTTTACTACCATTAACAATCAAAATGATAAAAGTAAAATTTCTATGTGTGTGTGTGTGTGTGTGTGTGTGTGCGCAAAACAGATATATTATTTTCAGTTCAGGTTCAGTGTATATAAATCTTATATGCTATATCCTATATATATATATATAGAGAGAGAGAGAGAGAGAGAGAGACAGAATTTCTATCTCTATCTCTATATCTATGTATAAAAAATTTACTAGACTTTTAAGCCATTTCAAGGCAGATAAGGGAAGATGACATCATGGTGATATTCCAAACATTGCTGCCCATTGTCTTGCTCTTCTTTGGCCATCTTGGCTTATCTGGGTGTGTGCTGCTGCAATGAAATGTGTAAACATCCTTACACAAGGTGTGGAAGTCATGATATGAATGTAAGGAGGATTTTACACATTGTTTTGTTTTAGAAGTGCATTCAGGCCACCTAAGAAGACACTTAACATGAAGCATTATATTCTGATGAAAAGAACAGAGAAAAAGAAAAACATTTAATAAAGATGATTTTTGAATTCTGGCTCTGTCACTAATTAGTTATATGGCCAAGAGCAATATAACCTATCATGTTTGATGACCTTATAAAATGAATTTTAATTAAAAAGTCATAACAAAGTTAATGGTTTTGAGAATAAACTAATATAATTTATGAAGAGTGGTTTTGTTTTATTTTAAAATATGCTACAAGTCAAACAGGAATTTACTTTTTATTCTTTGAAAAACTTAGATTTTAATAGATGAATGGCCAAATATATCTTATCAGTTCTCAGTAATAAGGCAAGGAAGAAATTCATACTCTGTTCCACAGAGGACCTTTGCAGAAGAAACAAACAAAAGCTTCTGATATGCTTTATACTGTGGCTTTCTCAGAAAAGCCCAGGCTTTTTTTGCCTGGTAAGAAATAAGTAAAAGTATTCTTTGAAACCTTTAGTAAAGTCTTTTTCTGGCTTTTCCACTTCCTCTTAATTTTGGCCAGTCTCATGCAAATTAAACTTGGAAGTATTCAGATTTAAAGTCCCCCTTTAATCTTTCATCTAAACATTCTATTCTCAGTTCTGGAACCCACCATGCCCCACCAACACATTACAAAGTATGTAACTTCTCCTGACAACCACCCAGAATGGAGAAATTGGCTAGGCTAGAGCAAAGTAACAGGGTTTGAGTTTTCTAAATTTGCTTTGGAAGAGGTATCTTCTAGATGATTCCGACTTGATTTGGGATTATTAGTATCATACAAATCCAATCTTTTCGTAATTTATTGAAAATCAACAATAAAATGCCAATGAGGCAGCCAACTCACAGATACCAATGACAACTGGTTTCAAGATTCCAGTGCAGCATAGGGCAGAAGACCTGACCTTGTGAAACAGAAAGCACCCAGATTAAAATGTGCATCCTCTCAGACTAGCTTCTTTCTCATACAATATGCATTTAAGGTTCCTCTATGTATTTTCATAGCCTGGTATCTTATTTCTTTTATTATTTAATCATATCCCATTGTATGATGTACCACAGTTTGTTTAGACCATTTACCTATTAAAAGACATCTTGGTTGCCCCAATTTTTGACAAACTGCTATAAACCTTCATGTGCAGGTTTTTGTGCAGGCAGTTTTTTTCAACTCATTTGGGTAAACAGCTCAACTGATGGATCATATGATAAGACTATGTTTAGTTTTCTAAGAAATTACCTTCCAAAGTCACTGTGCCACTTTCTGTTTTCACCAGCAGTGAATGAGAATTCCTGTTGTCTCAACCTTCCCAGCATTTGATTGTGGTCTGTGATTTGGATCTTAGACATTATAATAGGTATGTAGTTATCTTTTTGTCTTTTTAAATTTGCAATTCCTTAATAACATATGATGTTGAGCATCTTTTTATTTGTTATCTGTATATATTCTTTGGTGTTGTGTCTCTTCAGTTTTGTCTACTTTTTAATTAGGCTAAAAAAGTCACACCGTTGCTGGGCTTGCATACAGCCCAGCAATGTGTGTGGTACTCCATATTCTTAGGAATGTACTGGGCTTTACAAAACTTGCTAGAGTCATTTTATTCCATAGTTTTTCCTCTGAAGTATTTTAGTCAATCTCGTTAGCCCCAACTGTTATTGCCTCCTTAGGGGGATTCAGTGTTAATCAATAGCCATTGATTGTTTTCTACAAACACTCTGAAGACAGGATTGTTCTGTAAACACTCTGCAGATAGGATTGTTTGCATAGAGCAAACTCTGAGTCAGATCAAATAAAGACAATCCCTGAGAATGGAGCAATTCCAGAAAGTTACGCCCTGGGTCAAATAGTAACAATAATGCAGGGGTAGTGGTTTCTGTAGTGTTCTGAACACATATTGCCTTTCTTGCAGCTAGGTGCTATTTTTCACAACTACCATGGTTGTGAAGTTGTTTTCAAGGCTATGCATTAGGGAATGGGAGGTGAGACTAGGACTACTAACACTCCACAGAAGTTACTGTTTTTACCAGGATTCAGACATTTTTTGAATAAATGCTCTTGGGATTGTCATAAATCTTTAGCTAATTTTAAGAGTTCTGAGAAAGTAGGTTTGTTTGTTTGTTTGTTTTGCTGATACACTCATGATACTGATACCTTACACCTGGGATGCTGAACTAAATATATATATATATATACATATATATATATAATATTTATTTTAATCATTTTAAAAATCATTATTTAATCATTATTATTGTTATATATGATTGATGATGATATAATATATATATTATAGTTATATATTATTGATTATGTGTGTGTATGTATATATATCTATGATTAAAATAAAAATACTGTGGCAGTGACTATGCTAGATGCTTTATGCACATAATGCATTCTTCTCACAGTAGCCCTACAGGGTTGGTATAGTTATCTACCCGATAATAACTGAGGCCCAAAAACTTTGGTAATTTATGTAAACCCTTAGAGTTAAAAGTGAAGATGTAGAGACATTTGACTCACAGGATAAATCCTTGATACAGCATAGTAGTCTATCTACAAGTTAACAAGTAATCTTTCAAACTAAATTTTAATGAATATAGCAATTAATGCTAATTTTAGAAGAGTTAATTTAAAGAAAGAATTTTTTTTCCATATAGTTTAAACATGGGTTTGTTAACTAGGGTTTTGTTTTGTTTTTGTTTTTGTTTTTTTAAATATCAGCACCGTTGACATTTTAGACCAGATAATTTTTTGGATGGGGGATTCCATCTTGTGCATTTTAAGATGTTTAACAGCATTCCTGGCTTTCACTCATAAAATGATGGTAGCAGTTCCCCTCCCCAAGTATGACAACTAAAAATATTTCAAGATATTGCCAAATATCCCCTGGGGACCGGAATAATTTCTTTGGTAACCACTGGGAAATACCTACTGCAGAAAGAAGAGTTACTCAGTGTGTGTTATCAAGAAGATGAGAGGGAAGGAAGGAGGGAGAGAAAACTTATAAAAGAATAAAACCTCCATTTGAGAGAAATTACATATGTATAATGAGGAGAAATAAGATCCAAATGAAAACTATGAAGATCATTTTTATGAATTTAAGTAAAGTCAGCTGATCCTCTGTGTCAAAAGAAGTAAAAGGTTTGGATGAGGGTTTTGGTGTGCATTCATACCATGATACCATAAAGTCAAATTCCAAAAGGATGCAGCCCAAATTTTAATTCAATCTGCCTTTCTTATAATACCAGTATTGAATCACCTCAGGTGATTCAATGCATAGAAATAGGAATGTTATGAAAAGAGTCCACTTGTGTGATTTTAGATATCAGCATTATTTCCAGTTGATGGTATCTTTCTTTTTTAAAATTTATTCATTTGAGAGAGAATGAGAGAGAGAGAGCACGCACGAGATGGGGGAGGGTCAGAAGGAGAATCAGACTCCCTGCTGAGCAGAGACCCAGATGCAGGTCCTGGGACTCCAGGATCATGACCTGAGCTGAAGGCAGTTGCCTAACCAACTGATACACCCAGATACCCCTGGTTGATGGTATCTTGTAAATAGAAACACATGCTGAAAAATCCAGTTTCAAACACTTTCCCTAGTTATAGGAGAAAAAACAACTTAGAAATTACTAGGCAAAACCCTGATTTTATAGTGAAAAAGCTAAAGTAAAATTTAGAGCAGGTGCTGTAAATTCTTCTTACTCATACAGAGACCACCTGAGGAGAGACTGAGAAATTCTTCATAAATATCCCATTGCACATAGCCTGGCTCACACATGCAGTACCTAAATTTAACAGAAATTCGACATTCTTCTCTTGAGATGGTATTGCTTTTTTTGAATAAGCAATATGTAAACACAAAAATATAAAGGTCTATTTGCAATTTTAGCTTCAGAATCTCATTGTATGAGAGATTATGAGAGGTCATATAATTGGAGAAAAGGACTAGGGAAAATTGGGAATTTTATTAATGGAGGGGATATTGCTTTTATTCCCACTATTTATTTAATTAGAATGGCTTGAGGGAGATGATGGAGATTGTTGTGATATGAATGTGTATGAAGGTGATACCTTTATAAAAATTAAGTTTTTCAATCAATAAAACTAAAACAACCTAAGAAATATATTACTGAATTATGAAAATTCATAAGTAATATATTAATGATATTGAATACAAACTCATAAATGAAATCAACTATTGTTTTCCATATTAGAAAAAATTAAATATGTATTTTATAGCAGTTATTATGATTTGAAGCATTTTTATTTTGATTTTTCATATTACCAAGCATCTCAAAGCTTTCTGAATTTCTTAGTTTGCATTGTAAGCATTTATTTTTATTGAATTATGTATTTCTATAAGTTATATATAATGAAAATTAACTAAATTATGGAGAAATAAAGATAATAAATAAGAATAAAGAGCACTTCCCCATTTCTTTAGCAAAATCCCAAGGCTGTATATTTAAAAATCTTTATGATTCCCTATTTTCTAAATGTTTCTCTTTAGTAAATCACTAAATATAAAATAACTCAAATAGAGAATATTATATGTATAAATATTTTTATATGTGACATATTCAACTGCAATTTTCTCTTTAACAGCAAAGAAAAATCTGACTTTTTGGAAGTCATAGATACACATATTTATAATATAGCATAAAGGAACACATACACAATAGAATATTTTATATATCTTAATGAATTAACACTATGCTGATGTACAGCAAAGAAATAGGTATTATTATCTGTCTTTATTTATACATAGACATATACACATATAATACTCCAATAAAAAGGTTCAAAATGTATTTATTATCTACCATCTGTGGCCCGATAGGACTTAAAATTCTGTTGTTTTTATTTGTCTTCTCAGTGTTGGTTACACAAGTGTTTGTTTTGCTAGGGATGCTATACCAAATAAGCACAGACTGGATGGTTTAAACAACAGAATTTTTTTTTTTTTTTCCCAAAATTCTGGAGGTTGGAAGTATAAGATCAATGTGCTCTCACTGTGCTTTCTTCTGAAGCCTCTCTTTTTGGCTTATAGATAGATGCCCATCTTCTCTTCCCTGTGTCTTTACATGGTTTTCACTCTGTACCTGTATCCAAATTTCCTCTTCTTATGAGACTACCTGTGATATTTGATTAGGGCCTACCCTAATGACTTCATTTTAATTTAATTGCTTTTTTAAAAGAGATTTTATTTGTTTATTTGACAGAGGGTGCACAAGAGAGACAGAGAGAGAGAGCACAAGCAAGAGGAGCAGCACAGGGAGAGGGAGAAGCAGGCTTCCTGCTGAGCAGGGAGCCCAAAGTGGGGCTCAATCCCAGAACCCTGAGATCATGACGTGAGCTGAAGGCAGATGCTTAACCAACAAGGCCATCCAGTTACCCTTAATGTTTCAGTTTTTTTAAAATAATAACATTATATTAATTTTAGTAATAGAGAAATAATGAAGGTGAACACTGAATGCTCAAAGAAATCTAATCACATTTAAAAATCTGGGACTGTGCATGGTTATAGTACCAGCCCAACTACATGCTTCTCAGTTTTCTGGGCATATGGACTAAGAAAAAACTTAAAAACTGTCAATTATTAATAGAGAGGTGGTTTCTAGTAAAATGTATTCACAGAGTTAATGGACTTTAAGAGTTTCAATATATTTAACTACCCTTAAATATTAGGCCATATTCAACCTGAAATTATGATTTTAAAAAAATAGTCCAACAAACAAAACTTGTCCATAAATTCAAAAAATAAATGGAATATATGTTACCTTATATTATCTATTTTATATAAGACATACATGTTATATATATAATTAAGAGAATATAATTTAAATATACATGTTGCTATTTTTAATGTATATGGCTCATAATATCTCCTTAATAGAATAAAGGGGATGTAAGTTAATATATGTTTCATTTGAACCCGATTTTTGTGATATAACCATTATTAATTTTTATTATATATCCTCCAAGATTTTTAAGTGATCTAAATATTAATTTATTATATAAATAGGAATATTCTATGCATTCTTCTGAACATTACCCTTCCTCTTTAATAACATCTTAGGTACTCTTCCATATTAGCATACAACTCCTTCTTCTATGATTTGCATAATATCCCATTGATAGGCATCCCCATAATGTATTTATGCCAGGCCTATTGAGGAATCTATCCATTGTTTGTAGTAATTTGCTATTACAAACAGTGCTGCAATAAATATCCACTACACAGCTAGCACAGTTTTGAGGGTTAAAAAAAATTCTCATGCAATTCAAATGTATACACAGATTTATATGCTCAAAAAATCATAAACTCAACAAAACAGGTATCAAAAACTAAGAAAATAGACTAGTATCAACTACAAAGAAAAGACGAAAGAAAATAAAGAAAAAATCCATTTCAGAATTCAAGACTAGAACTGTACCTGTTAAAAGTCCCTGGCGGAACTTAAAAGACTAACCTTGTAGAGCCATTGTATCAGATTAGCAACCAACTTCTACATTAAATGGTTAAAATGTTTAAGTTGTATGTAAAAAAATAAACAAAAAATACAGTCTGTAAGGACAAGCCTTAACTAAACAACTCAGAGGGTTTTACTATAAAAAAGAATTTCAAAGATATAATTAAAATCAATGCAACATTTCAAATATTAATGGATAAGAATGTAATTCAAGAAAAATCAAGACACATGGGAAATAAGCCATTTTGATATGGTATCTAAAGCATACTGAACATCAGTTGAACATAAATCTTTAAACAGTAAGAGCACAAACTATATGAAGTAAATATTTAGGAAATAAAGGGGGAAACCGACAGGAAAACAATGGTGCCATTCTTAATAATTTGACCTCAATCATAACAAATGGAGTAAATAAAAATATCTAGAACAGATGTGCTAAATCTCCACATGTTCTGGGGCTAACCAGGTAAAGCTGGTGTATGGAATAATCTTGTGTAAAGAAGTAGAAACTACAAAGATTTCAATGAAAGGCTGAAACTACAGACTTCAAATGGTATGCAAATTTAAAAAAAAGGAAAGAAAAAGTACTGTTGAAACAAATGTTCCTGTAAGCTGGTTGTTACTTAAGTTGTATAAACTTATAAAATTTCTGTGCTCTCTGAAATGAAATTCACTAAGTCCATAAAGATGTAAAATAACTGGTCATTTTTCATGATCATAATATGATAAAGCTTGCAATTCCTATTATAAGTGAATGTATGACTGACATCAGTGAAAAGAGTTAAATGAAACTCATGTTTATAGCAAAAGATAATCTTAGCATCTATTCCTTATTTTAGGTGTATATTCATAATAACTGCATAAAAGCTCTTGCACATATTAAAAATAAGTCTACATAGAACTGGAGAAATTACATTAGATTTAGGAAAATTTTACTACTCTACATCTATAACACTGATCATCATTCAATTAATAATTATTGACCTACTTACTATATGAGATACAATTACAGGCATGGGTGGTTCTAGCACAGATATTCCTTAAATTAGAGATCTGATTTTATGACTAAATATGATAAAAGCACAAATTTTACACATAACATGATTACCTAGGACATAGACAATCAGTGGGAAAAAAAATCATTTTAGAACATGAGAGATCAGAAAGATAGTTAATTAAATAAATTACAAAAGCTTAGAAACTTCTTACATATTTGCAGCACCCACTAAGAAACTGAAATAGAAAAGTAAGAACTCATTTTTTATGATAGGAAAAATGCAAAATACCTATATATGCTTTTTAATATAGATATTAATATTATTAAACTATAATGAAAATTTAAAAAACTTGAATAAACAAAGAGCCCTATCATGTTCTTGGTTAAGAAGAGTAAATATAGCAAAATACCAATAAAAACTATACATAAATATACAAAAAATATAATTCTAAAAGAAACCTTTAAAAAACTTTGAAACTTGATATCAGGAATATATACAAAGAATGTGAAAATGCTTTTTAAAAGGTAATGAGGGATAAGGTTCATACTGCTAAATAGTTAAATGAAATGCAAATCTCTAATAGCTTAAAATGGGAAACCTGGACTATACTGGTCAGATAAAGAAATGAGGGGAATAGAAAAATAAATATGTGTATGTTTCAGTGTGTATTCTTCTGTTTGTTTATGTGTTTGGGTGTAGGTTTTCTAGAACATTATGTTATATATTAAATATACAATTATGAAAACAGAAGAAAATAATTTGCTAATGATTTGTTATCTCTTCTGAAGATGATGCTACACTGTGTCTGCCTAGGATAAAATTAGAAAGAAAATATAACAAACAAATACAATGTTTAGATTATAACTGGTACCTCTGTTCTTACATCATGGAAAGACAACAAAAGTATAATCCCATAAAGTCAGATTAGATTTATTAAGGAAAAACAAGTAAAGAATTATTTTGTGCTAGGTCTTTCTGTATGAGGTCTGGGACATGTACAAATTCATTTTTAAAATTCTAAGAAATGTTCCTCATTCTCGCCTAAGCGGGTGTTAAGCAAGGCACAATGCTTTCTCATTTCACCTCCATGTTGCTAGACAGGATTACACAAATGTTGTTCAAGGTCACAGTGTTGCCACCCATCCCTGTTCAGCTTTGTAATTTCTACACTCTGTCCATCATTTGTGTAAAGGGGAGTGAGTCATTTTCTCTGACCTCCCTTAGAACTAGGCGGGCAGGCAGTCTGGCAATAGAACACCAGTGACTGACATTATCCATAATTCAGCTTGCTGACAAGGATTGGTTGATCAAAGAAACAGTCTTTTGACACAGATAACAATTTATTTTTCATTGATTGTCAGATGATGAGTGATTTCCCACATCTATCATTCATGCTTCTTATGTATTATCCCATGGCTCCATTCTTGTCTTGAATGTTTCTGAACCCTGATTATAGGTCCCTCACCTTAATCAAAGTGGGGAGGACAGGATTTTTATTCTCACTTTATCCACACATTAACCCTTGGAATTTGATTCATATCACCAGATCCAATTTGCTTTTCAAAGTTTTCCAGAATTTGCTGCTTGCAATTATTATCTACTGATTACAAAATAGATTCATCTGTCTGGCTCTTGCCTCCAGCATTAGGGCAGTATCTCCAAGAACACCGCAGTTAACTGTTCTTTGGAGTTCTCAAGAGCTATTTAGGGTGTGTTCACTACACACATTTCCTCTTCTGCTTTGCCTTCCCTTTGAATTTTGTTCTAAATGTCCCCCAGTGTCTATGGGAGATTCTTTGGGACTCTCTCTGTTGACAGCCTATTCAGGCATCACCAGATACAGAGAGGGTAACTCTAAATATGAAAATATGATTACCCTTGAGGACTGAACTGTCTTTCCCAAACTCACATCTGAGTATCTGTGTGACAGATTAACTGTCTTCCCTGGTGACTGCTACCTCTGGTCGTCAATGAAACATACAAGCACAGGTGTAGAATCATTAGTGTGATAATATCACCTTCATTCTCTGCTTGCAGATCTTCCTCCCCATCCCATCCCTGCAGGGTATATGAGTTTTTCAGGGGTCAAATCTTATTACACACATGACTGTCAGAATTACCTCTCTCTACAGAGGACTGAAGCTTTGCTGTGAAACCATGTTTACCTGTGTGTCAGGTCTTCTTTTTTCAGTTCTTTCCAAGGATGATCTAGTGAGCTCATATGGGAAGGAGGATCTCTACGTTAGCCAGCCAACTATACTGAGGCTCTGACAGTATTTACACTGAAATTGGGACACTGGTTATACTTATCTTCTTAAAATAGTGTTTTCCAGGGGCACCTGGGTGGCTCAGTGGGTTAAAGCCTCTGCTTTCGGCTCAGGTCATGGTCTCAGGGTCCTGGGATCGAGCCCTGCATCAGACTCTCTGCTCAGCCGGGAGCCTGCTTCCTCCTTTCTCTGCCTGCCTCTCTGCCTACTTGTGATCTCTCTCTGTCAAATAAATAAATAAAGTCTTAAAAAATAGTATTTTCCATTTACCAATTAATGGATAGTTGCTATAAAAAGTGAAATACTTACAAGAAAATAAGAAAAGACATGCAACTCTATGTCTCAAATAATTAGCAACTTTTTAAAATTTCATGAAAAACTAGAAAACATCTATTTCTACATAGCAAGACAGATATTATGTACATAGTGTTGTAGGTTAATGAATAAATGGAACCATATGTATGTTATAACATTTATTCATTTATTTAGACTTATTTATTTTAGAAAGAGAGAGCATGAACAAGGGGAGGGGCAGATAGAGAAGGGGAGAGAGAGATAGAGAGAAAGAGCAGACTACTACTGAGCGCAGAGCCCAATGTGGGGCTCTATCTCATGACCCTGAAATCTTGAGGTAAAAGCAAGAGTGGGATACTTAACCCACAGAGTTGCCCAGATGCTCCTTAAATTAATAGTACAGATTGGCAGCTATCCTGTGTTACTATTCTATGTGGATATCAGTGGCAGTGTTCTTATTAACAATAACTATAATAGTAATCATAGCTAACATACTATTCCAACTGCTTTACATATAGGAACTCATTCATTTGCCTCAACAGCCCTATGAGTCATATACTATTATATGCCATCTTAGAGATATAGAATTAGAATTTGGGATTTTCTAGGTATTATACAATAGTTCTTAGATGGCAAGGGTCCCATAGAAGAAAACAGAGAAAAGTTCAATAAAATACAACACTCGGGTATACTAATGATTAAAAATTCGAGTTGAGGTGCACTTGAGTGGTTCAATCAATTAAATCTCAGACTCTTGATTTCGGCTCAGGTCATGATCTCAGGGTTTTAAGATTCAGCCCCACATCAGGCTCTGCTTGCACTGAATGTGGAGCCTCCTTAAGATTTTCTCTCCTTTTCTCTCTCTGTGTCTGCCACACTCCCTGTGTGCGCTCTCTCTCTCAAATAAATACATAGGGGCTCCTGGGTGGCTCAGTATGTTAAGTGTCTGCCTTCGGCTCAGGTTGTGATCTCAGGGTCCTGGGATCAAGTCCCATATCAGGCTCCCTGCTCAGCGGGGAGTCTGTTTCACCCTCCCTTCCTCTCCCTCTGTGCTCTCTCTCAAATAAATAAATAAATAAATAAAATCTTTAATAAATAAATAATGCAAGTTAAAGTAAGAATAGCCTGTCTTCATCCACAATACTTTCTAATTAAAAATTTGAATTTTGGGGGTGCCTGGGTGGCCCAGTGGGTTAAAGCCTCTGCTTTCGGCTCAGGTCATGATCCCAGGGTCCTGGGATCGAGCCCCACATCAGGCTCTCTGCTTGGCGGAGAGCCTGCTTCCTCCTCTCTCTCCCTGCCTGCCTCTCTTGCCTACTTGTAATCTCTGTCAAATAAATAAATAAAATCTAAAAAAAAATTTTTGAATTTTTTTTTCATAGTAATTGAGTGTGGTATTAGAGTTATCATATAATGTAGTTAATTAGGCATACAAATGATAACAACAAACAGATGCTATAAATCAAAATTTAATTTGTAGTATTTTATTCCTAATATATTTGGATGTGTCTGAATATCATGCAATAGAATGCTTATTGCATAGGTCTTCATGTTATGCTAATGTTAGAAATAAACTAAATGCTCACTAATTGTACAAGGGTTACATAAATTATATTCCATTTGTATAACTAAACATTGTGAAATGATTCATAATTGTCCTAAATACATTTGATTGTGTGGATGGACTTAAACAGTGATGCATGCAAAAAGCAGAGACAAAAAAATTGGGTGTGATATTATTTATGCATTTAAAAGATGTGAGTATATGCGTTGCAAGAACTCTGGAGAACATATTTACCAGAAATAAAACAGCAGTGTCTGTTGCTGGGTGGTAGCACTCTCACATAGTCCTGCTTCATTTTAAATATATACTTTCATAACTCACTTTTCAAACAAGAAAATAAAATATTAGTAAAGACAGAGGAAAACATATTTAATTTGATATAAAAAATTTGTTTCCAAAAATTTTATATTCAGTGATCTCTTCTAATGTTCCTGTATTTTAAATTTTAAAATATGTCTATTTTAAATGATTTGGAAGTTTTATGTGAGGTTTTCAAATGTATATTTAAGTTTATTCCTTAAAAATGGATAGGGTGCCTGGGTGGCTCAGTGGATTAAGCCGCTGCCTTCAGCTCAGGTCATGATCTCAGGGTCCTGGGATCAAGCCCCTCATCAGGCTCTCTGCTCAGAGGGGAGCTGGCTTCCCCCCTCTCTCTCTGCCTGCCTCTCTGCCTACTTGTGATCTCTCTCTCTGTCAAATAAATAAATAAAATCTTTAAAAAAATGGATAAACAGTTGATCTTGATACTTTCCTAGATATTTATTCCATTTTTTAATGATGCCTCCTGATCATACATTACATATTTTATGTTCTCTTTCTGGGTTGTATATCGTATTCCACTTAATTACCTGTTATATTGTCTTAGCTCCACACTGTTTTCATTAAGTCTTTGAATGACAATTTCAAGAGGTTTCTAGCTGGTAAAATGTCATGTTCCCAAATTCATTAGTTTGTTTTTTTTTTTATTTATTTTTTTGACAGAGAGAGAGACCACACGTAGGCAGAGAGGCAGGCAGAGAGAGATGGGGGAAGCCAGCTCCCCTCTGAGCAGAGAGCCCGATGTGGGACTCGATCCCAGGACCCTGAGATCATGATCTGAGCCAAAGGCAGAGTCTTAAACCACTGAGCCACCCAAGCACCCCCCAAATTCATTATTAAGTTTTTATTTCTAATTCTGATAATCTTATCCCATCCTTTAATTATAGGAAATAATTCCTTGCACCTGCGGGTAACTTGACATTTACAAAGCATATTCTTATACACCATTCCACATACCCTTATAAAAATACTGTCAGCGAGATATTATTGTGTTTTTTTAGCAGATGAGCACACTAAAGGTCAGAGAGGCTATCATCACCTGAGGAAATGATTACATTGTAAACATGGATTCATATCTAATGTCTATATTCTACTAAATTTAGGATGCCATTAATTGTAATATTTACCAACATTTCATACATCAGAAATAAAAGTAAAACTGCTTCAAAGCATTAAATTGAGCAAAAATCAAAATGGCTGCACTAATGCTACAGCAAAGCTCCATTTTAAAGTACCCTTTTTCCTCTTTTCCACAAACCTCCCCTCCTCCCTTCTTATTAGCCTTTTGTTTCAGGAAGCCAGTACCACCCTGAAAAAGACTACTGAGGCCTGCAGCACCTACCCAATTCCTGTACAAACTGGCTAGGTCCCGTATTTCCGTACAAAACCACACAACCCCTTACTCCCAGGTGGGCTTGCAGTTTTCCAGGCCAGAGGTCGGTGCAGACTCCTTTGCTTGGCAAAGCAATAAAACTATTTTTCTTTTTTGTCCTAAACTCTGTCTTCACATTATATTCTGGCTCCAAAGCACAGAGGTCAGTTTTCTACAACAAAGCACTGCTAAACCGTTGAAAAAGTATTCATATCACTTGAGCTTTATACTTTATTCCTATTGTAAAAACATACTGTGGATTCTTTTACACATTAATTTTTATCATATATTGTGCTGCTCTAGTTTTATATCTTTCTATTTGCAAATTACTTTGTTTAAATGCTGAATTTTTATAAAGTTTTGAAGATATTTTAAACAATGAATCTCTCCATATATATATATATATATGCAAAAATAATATATACATATATTATATACATATGTATAAATAATTTAAATTATGGCAACAACTTTGACCACATGCATAGGAAATGAAATGAACATCATATTGTTGATTAACAGACTATGGGTTTAAGTCACCACTGATTATAAGGCAAATCCCCAGTTGGGATAGTAAAATTGAAAAAATGCTCATCATTGAATAAATGAGATAAAATGTTTTTATGCTTTCATCTCCAGGTCAAAGACATTTACCGTCTATTTAGTATCATTAACTCTCACATAAAAGAATTTTTTTAAAAAGGATAAAGCAGCATAGCAACATTAGATCCTCTTAGCTCCTCTGACTCACATCTTTCTGTAGCATTAACAAATATTTAAGTATCTAACATTCGCCAAGACTCTACAATGGATTCCTAGTTCCCAGAATATATATACATTTACATATAAATCTATGTAAGTGGACATTTCAGTTTAATCTCAAGCTATTTTGTGTCCAATTTCTATCTGGTGGATAATTCAGTTCAGTTCTCCTGAGCTTGTTTTCTTGTGAGGATGGGTGTGATTACCTCCAACCTCTCCACATGTGGGAGGTAAAACCAAATGTCTCAAAGTTTTTTATGACATAGTAAGATGTTTTTGATACATTTTTTATTAACATATAATGTATTATTTGCTTCAGGGGTACAAGTCTGTGAATCATCAGTCTTAAACAGTTCACAACACTTACCATAGCAAATACCCTCCCCAATGTCCATAGACACCCTATTTTTGACACATTTTTAATAAAAATAAAGCAAGATACAAAACTGCCTACCAAAGATGGTTTCATCCATTCAAATAAAAGCCACACAAATAGGAAAAACAACCTGAAACTAAATAAAGTGCTAATCCTGGTAATATCTTGGCTTATTTTTTCACGTGCATTTGGTTTTGTAAAATAAGCCTGTATTAATAAACTCAGAAAAATGCACATTAAAATGTTTTAGTATAATGGCTTGGAAAAAACTAGAGAAAAAGAATAAAATAAACCAAAGCAAAGTGGGATATAACTTTCCTTATACTGTGTATTGAAAATATATTTTCATTTTTACAAAATCTTGAAGGTGAGAACATAGCTGATAGCAAGGTTTCAGAGTGTACCGTCGAAAACCATCTCTAGTTGACACTGATTTGTCATGCAGTTCCAGCACTACTTATATTTCCACCATCTGCTTACCTCATTCAATTTTTGTCATTTCTTGCTGTCAGAGGATTTCACTGCTTGAGGACCTTAGACCACAGTGTTAAAAAAAAGGTGCAATAAATGTTATTATAAATCTGATTATGCTACCTATCTTGTCGTAAACTTCAAATGGAACCTCTTTCTACAGAATAATATTGGACTGTAGAAGATTTGCTTCTTTATTTAGGTCTCCTTGTTTCTCAGTTACATTATACCTCCATCCTCCTCCCTAAAATGAAATAGCATCCAATGGCGCAAGGCCACCAGGACTTTCATCTTTGTGTCCTCATAAACACTGACATTTCTGACTTGAATGACTAATCTTATTAACATGGAAAATATTTTATATTTAATTATGTTTTCTATGTCTAAAGAGAATAGATTATGCATATACACTTCAATACTCAAGTCAGAGGCATATAGTTTCCTGCTCTGTGCTACTAGCACAAAACATTGGAGATGGTCCCAGATTGACCCTTTTTATATCACACTGTTATTACCAGTAATTTATTTGTGACTTGTCCCCTCACCTCCTTCAGATATTTACTCAATGCAATTTTTTAGTGAAGCTTTCCTTCTCCCCACTTTAAATTTGATTCTGTCACCCAACATTCCTTATCTCTAGTCTCTGCTTTTTTAAAAATACATATCATTTATCCTCTTTCTGTTAAGTATACATTAATTACTTTATTGTTTATCTCCTTTCCCTCATATAAATAGAATCATATAGTGTATAGCCCTTGAGTCTGACTTCTTTCATTTAGCATAATGTTTCAAATTTATCTGTTGTGTGAAACAGCAGTCCATTTGTTTTTATTGATCAATAGTATTCCACTGTATGACTATGTCGTACTTTTTTATCCATTCAACAGTTGCAGCAATTTTTTTCTTGGTCATTTCCAAATTTGGGAGATTCTGTAAAAATCCACCATAAACATTTGTAAACAGGCATCTGAATGAAGGAAAATTTTCATTTATTGGGCAAAACTTAGGGGTGTGGTTGCTGGGACATACAGAGTATATGTTAAAATTTTAAAACTGGCAAGGGGCTAGCCAAATTGCCTGTGTCATTTTGTGTTCTCCAGGAACTTAGGAAATTTCCAGTTGCTTTGCATCCTTTCCAGAACTTGGTGTTGTCAATTTTATAATAGTGATGATGGTATCTTGATTTTAGCCATTCTAATAGGTGTGCATGTTATTTCACTGTTGTTTTAGCTTACTTTTCCCTAGTGACTAATGATGTTGAACACCTTTACAAGTGCTTATTTTCCATTTGTAAAGCTGAACTGTCTGTTCTAAGAGTGTGTCCTTTTTTATTTAATTAAGTAGTTTTTGTTTTTATTATTGAGTTTGAAGTTTTAAAATATATCCTGGATATGTTATTTATTATACATATAAAGCACACAATACCTCCTCCAAATCTGAGTCTTGCACTTAACTCTCTTAACAATAGTTTTGAAGAGAAGATCTTAGTTATGGTGAAATCCGTTTATCATTTTTCCTTTATAATTCATGTTACTGGTCATATATAAGAAATTTTTGAGCTAAAAGTCACAAAGATTAAAGATTTTCTCTTAGGTTTCCTTCTAGATGTTCTATTAGAATTCCAAGTTTTACATTTTGACTTATATCCATTTTGAGTTATCTTTTATACATGATATAAAAAATTACTGGTCAATGTTTTTCCTTCTCCTTTTTTTTTAGCATGTGAATTTTTAAATAACACAACATATTTGTTGAAAAAATCCTTTCTCCATTGAAATGTTTTTTATATATCTGCCAAAATCTATTGGCCATATGCTTTTGTATCTATTTCTGGACTCTCAATTAAACACCATTGTTTTTTGTGTCTATATTTTCACTAATAGAATACTGTCTTGATCACTGTAGGTTTACGGTTATGTACTTCACCATAACTAAGATCTTCTTTTCAAAACTATTGTTAAGTGGTGTACATACTAAAACTTTTATCAACTTTCACCAAATTGTTTCGGCCATGCTAGTTTCTTTGATTTTCACAAAGATCTCAGAATCACATCATTGATTAATACAAAAAAAGTCTGTGATCTTAATAAGAGAATCAAAATTGTGATATGAATTAAGTAGTACATTATAATGCAATTACATTATAAGTTAATATACTAAACATTCTAATTGAAAAACAGGTTGTCAGAATAGACAGTGTAAAAATCAACTTTATGTATCTATAAGATACACTTTAAATATTAAAATTAAAAGATAGGTTGAAAGTAAATAGAGTGAAAAAGATGCACCATGCAGAGAGCAAGCATTAAAAGGCAAGAATGGCTATAATAATATCTAATAAAATTAGATTTTAATATAATGCGTATTACCAGAATAGGTGATATTTTATTATAATCATCAATTCATTAGGAAGACCTCATAATAATTGCTCATGTGCCTAGTATTAAAGCTCCAAATTATATGTGGCAAAAATTGAAAGAGCAAAAGGGAAAAATAGACCATTCCATAGTAGCAATTGGACATTTTGCACTCCTTACTCAGCAACATAGAACAGGCAAAACAAAAATCACTTTAACTGAGTATATGAATATCATTATCAACCAACTGTCCTAATAGATATTTAGTGAACAACTACACCAGAAAACTTCAACTTAAACATTCTTTTTGGACAATGCGATATGTCCATTAGACTATACCACATATTGTCCTATAGGGTAAATTTCAACTATTATAAGGCAGTTCTCTATTTTCTCTCTTTTAAGCAGAAACCTACAGTCCTTTGTTTCTGACAATCTTTTCAAGGATAATTATATAGTGAACAGGAGATAGTAACTCTCTCAAAAGGAAGGACAGGGATCTTTGTGGCCCATAATAATAGATTTGGTTTCCTAGGTCAAGTTACCTCACCTGTAGCTGCTTGGATAGGCATCTATCTAGGTTCATCCACATCACATTCATGGGACTTGGGGGCAAGAAGAACTGATGTGGCATGATACTCTACTCAGCTTGTTGTGCTGTAAGTAATAAAGTCTTTGTCTCTTACCCAGGAGTTGTATGTCTTCTACCAGTAATTATGGAACTAATTTAACACACAAGTAGGATAAAATCTATTCACAGTTCTTGAAAGTTCTGGCAATGACGATGGGATGTTGACAAAGGAATGGCTTTGTGGAAGTGGAAGGTTGAGGGATGATTGGAATGATTGACAAGATCTGATCAAATTGTAGGTCAACAGGGTAATAAATGACCCTGCACATTATTGACTACCAATGAGGAGGTAACAGATGGTGGTTACAGGCCAAATACTAGAACATAGTTTTGTTAAATGGTGCCATCTTCTTGCCAACTCTCCATTGATTAGGTAGAAGGGGTCTTACTCACCAGTCTGCCACTCATCTTTAGATCTGCTCCATAAAGATGCATTCTAAATATTCAGAAGGTTCACCAACATTTCAAAAGATAGTTACAGAGATATGTACTTCACTGAACATGAAATAAGGGAAGTTTGTGACCACCACGTACAGAAATGAGATGAATCATTAGAACTTTGGATCAACTGAAAAATAAAAGATGGGTAGCACAATGCCTGTCAAAGGTGAAAGTCTAGAGCTGGTCATCTTATGCCTTTGTCTCATTCTACACCTCTTATATCAACTCTAAATCATTCAGAGATAACAGAAAACATCTGAGTTGTGTGTGTGTTGTGTTGTGTTGTTTTGTTTTGTTTATTTTATTTTGTTTTGTTTGTTTGCAGTGGGCCCTGGTTTCTATAAGAGAGATCTGGACTCTCAGATAGATTTTTTCCAAAACAGACAACTCCTAAGCTAAACCATAGATGAAGCATTGCTTAATATTCTAATTGGGTATATAATGCTGCTGAATGTTACCCAATGGAGAATGAGACACTGACCCAAATGAATCTTGGTCAATTTGTGATCATCCAAACTTTCCTAGAAAACTCATATAGCCCTTATCTTAAAATTTGGCCAGAGCTTAAGAGATGTTATCATTACAACTGGAAAACAAATGCTTGCAATTAAAGTGAAACTCTTAAATATTACTGCTGTGTGAGACAAGCCTGAATCAGCCAAAGGGTGCAAATCAGACAGCCCCTTCAGAAACAATATGGCTGTGACTACAGAGTCAGAGGGTCGCCAAAGAGAAAACAGATTGTGTCAACAGTGATGACCTTGCCACTGCATATGGGTGGCTTTCCACTGGGCTTTGGGAGGACTGAAAACACTAGAAAGTCTTTTTGTAGACCTGTAAGCAACTAGTGAACGGCTTGAAGAGAAAAATAAATGAGCCTCACTTAATGGCATAAAACTGTTATTTCCCTTTGTGTATCCTGATTGTTTACTTCCTCTTTAAATTCAGATGCTTTAAGGAAAAAGGCTATTAGGGGCAGAGTGGAGGTCTCTCTGTCTCTAAGAGGAATTTAGGATCATATGTAACCATCACATGCTAGAAAATTTCAGAGTAGAGAGATTCAAACTTTTATTGTTCTGATGGCTATAAACACCCAAACCACCTTTCTTCCAGGTTCTGTTGAGGAATGAAATACCAGGGTTGAGCTAATGAAGTTTGACTAATGTTCATAGAAGTTAAAATTGACCTTATGGTGGGGCCTTTTGGACCAATTCAATTACTTTTGCCATTCTCTTATATGAAAGGTAATAGGAATTAATGTGTTTTATTCTCATATCTCACTGTTCCATAAATCCCAGAATGTATTTGTCCAGTTGGAAAGAGTACATAGAGAGAAATGTTAATGGGACAGGGATAACCAAAATCCATGCCATTTGCCATAAAAGAGTGTGCCAGGATTTAGCATTAAATATGCTAAATACTCTCTGATATGCAGGGTTCACTATAGGAATACTATTCTCTTGCTTGGCAAGTGAGAAGCCTCAGTATCAATAAAATTGACTACAGTTGTAGTCAACAAAAAAGTTGACTACAGTGATATCACACCTATACCAGCAAGGATGGTTGATAAATCTCAGTAAAATTCAGAAAACTGCTAGGTAAGTACAATTTCTTGGGATTATGTGAATGAATTCATAATGCGCAATCTCTATAGCAAAGGAAGATTGCTGTGCTTGTTCCTACACTCAAAAGGGACACTGAGCGTCTTATTGGGCTCTGTGTATGAGACAGTGAGTGCCTCACCTGAGTTGTCAGTTTGGTCATTTATACTGGTTAACCCACTAATCTGAATTCTGTGAGTGGCATCCAAACCAACAAGCTATTTTGGAAGCTGGCAGGCAAGCTATAGACTTTCTACATTTAGAGCCTACAAATCTAACAACTCCTTTAAGTTATAATCTTCGTAACTAAGGATTTTATGGATTGGGTCCCTAGGCAAAGAAAGGCAACCTTCAACCAGAAGTGTCCTTCACCCACAGCAAATACAAGTGCTAATTCTCTATCAGGAGATGCAATACCAGAACAGTGTGCATTAAAGGGAGAGAAGACAGAATATAACCAAGCTGGTTATTGCTTCAGCATACATATAACCAATCATTTATCCATGTGAAATATCACTGTCAATTATGATAGGCCATGAGAGAAGGATAGGAGAGTGATTTATCCGTATTTTCCTCCCATCATCTCTCCTTCACTGGTTAAACTTCACTCCTGCAATTCTAGGTTATATCACCTGGTTCTTTAATTTCTCCCTGGGTAGGCCAGAGACCATGACCCATGGCTGATGTTTTATGTATCTTGGAAAGTGAGAGGAATAGCCAGCCACTACTCTTGATGATGATAGAACCATGAACACTGACAAGAGCAGTCTCTTGCAGAAGTGACTGGGGAGGAGCAAACAACAAAATGAGGCTGAGAGACCAGAAGTCTCTCTGATGGGGTATCAGGTGCAAATTCCATTACTATTCTTGTGGGTTTTTTTTTTAATTTTCTTACATTATTTGTGAGAAATAAAGGATAAGGAATGCTCTCAATGGCTCTTTAAAAGTCAAGATTCATTTGAAATGTTCTTTATCACTTAAATTATAGATCTATTTGATTGTTACTTTTTCCATCTACTAAAGTCACTTGAAAGTCTTCTGAAATGAATCAAAAACCTATGATACTGGCACAAAAATAGACACATAGATCAATGAAACAGGATGGAGATCCTGGAAATAAACACCACACTTATATGGTCAATTTATTTATGACAAAAGAGACAAAAATATACAACAGGCAAAAGATAGTCTCAATAAATGGTGTTAGCAAAACTGGACAGGTAAATGCAAAAGAATAAAACTAGAGCACTTACACAAAAGTAAACTCAAAATGGATAAAGACCTAAATGTGATGCCTGAAACCATAAAACTCTTAGAAGAAAACATAGGCAGTAATCTCTCAGACATCACCCTTAGTAGTGTATTTATGGATATGTTTCCTCAGGCAAAGGAATACAAAACAAAAACAAACTATTGGGACTATACCAAAATAAAAAGCTTCTGTCCAGCAAAGGAGACAAGCAACAAAACAAAAAGGCAACCTACTGAATGGGAGAAGACAATTGCAAATGATATATCTGGTAAGGTTTTAATATCCAAAATGTATAAAGAACATGCACAACTCAACATCTCCAAAACAAACAATATGATTAAAAAATGGGGAGAGGACCTACCTAGACATTTTTTCCCCAAGAAGACAGACAGACGACCAAGAGGCATATGAAAAGATGTTCCACATTACTAATCATCACAGAATGCAAATCAAAAATACAGTGAGATATCACCTCACCCCAGACAGAAAGGCTAGCATCAAAAAGACAATAAATAACAAGTTTTGGTAAAGATATGGAGAAAAGGAAACTCTTGTGCACTTTTGGTGGGAATGTAAATTGGTGCAACCAATGTAGAAAACAGTATGGAAGTTCCTCAAAAAATTAAAAATAGAACTACCATAATATCCAGTATTTCAACTACTGGGTATTGATCCAAAAAAATGAAAATACTAATTTAAAAAGATATATACATGCCTATGTTTACTATAACATTGTTTATAGTAGCCAAGATATGGAAACAACCCAAGTGCCCATCAACAGATGAATGAATAAACAAGAATTGTTTATAGACATATAAATTATCTATATAAACTATATAAACCTGGATAGATTATCCAAGAAGTATTATAGATATATACAACAGAAAATTACTCAGCCATTAAAAAAGAAAGAAATCTTGCCCTTTGTGACAATGTGGATAGGCCTAGAGGGTATTATATTAAGTGAAATAAGTCAGACACAGAAAGATAATTATCTTATGATTTCACTTATATATAGAATCTAAAACAAAACAGAAACAGACTCATAAATGCAGAGAACAAACTGATGATTGCCAGAGGGGAAAGAGGTGGGAGATGGGAGAAATAGGTAAAAAAAGATTAAAAGGTACAAACTTCTAGTTATAAAATAAATAAGTGCTGGGTATGAAAAGTACAGCAGAAGGAATATAATCAATAATATTGTAATAACATTGCATGATGATAGATGGTAACTATACTTCCTATAATGAGAACTGTGTCATGTATAGAACTGTCAAATTACTATGTTGTACACCTGAAACTAACATAACACTGTTGTCAGCTATACTTCGGTAATAAGAGTTCAAATAAAGACTGTTTCTTAGTCATCACACAGATTTCCTCAATAACAAGACAGAGTTTCAAGGGACATCTGGCTGGCTCAGTTGGTACAGCAAGTGATTCCTCATCTCAGGGTTGTACGTTCCAACCCTACATTGGGTGTAGAAATTACTTAAAAAAATAAAATCTTTAAAAAAAAAAAGTAGAGTCAAAATAGCAGTCAAATTCACAGCAGAGAGTAAAATGGCAGAAACCAAGAGTGGGGATGGGAAATATAGAGAGATGTTGCTCCGAGGGAACAAAGTTTCAGTTATGCAAGATGAGTAAATTCTAGAGATCTAAGATACAGGAATATGAGTATAGTTAACAATATTGTTTTATATACTTGAAGTTTGCTAAGAGGGTAAATCTTGTTTCTCACCAAAAACAGAAACAGAACAAAGCAAAAAAGAAAAAGTAAAGAAAGAAAGATAGAAAAAGAAAAAGAAATGGTAACTATGCAAGGTAAGGGTATTTCACAATGTGTACACATAATAAAATATCAAATTGTGTATATATGCATATATGTAAATATATGTACACACATATACACAATTTTGTCAATTATAACTCATAAAGATAGGGGGAAAGGAAACTAACAGCAAGAAAAAGACAAAGACAAAAACAAAACAAAATAGCAGAAATTACTTTCACTTTATTTCTATTTAAGAACAATTGCCTTTTGAGGGCAAAATCAGTCAATATTTCATTGACGCAATTTATACAATGTGAAGGAACAATTCCTCCCTCCTTTCTACATTTTCTGTCTTGCACCAAAGCTCCATCTTAACTTCTCTTTTGGTCTACATGTCAACCAAGACCTGGTACAAGTGGTTCGCTAAATTCTAACATGACCTAATATATGATAGAGCATCCAGAGGGTTAATTTCTGAGGAAACATATTGGAAATCCTGAATACCCTGCTCTCTTCCTGGTAGATATACCAACTCTGACAACACTTGTTGAGAATGACAAGCAACAAACACCCTTAAGTCTTTCATGTTCTTTTTCAGGCTCTTAATGGATACACTAACCCTTGTAATTACTTCCAATTCCTTATACCCACTCTTTTTATTAGAAAGTCAGAGGCTTCTTTTAATAAATAGAGAAATTAGTATCCGTACTCTATAGTCAGGTATACTTAATATAGGTGAGAAGACATTTATAGTTTTCAATGTTTCTATGATTTATTGAATTCTTTTTAGTTTTAGTCATCTCACTTATATTGTTTTCAGTTCTTACACTAATCTTGCCAGAAATAAATTTTTATCATTTTCTTATTTCCATAGGGCAATGACTTCTGTATGGTTAATGTGAAAATAATTATCTGTGTATGCAGCTCAACCATATCACTGGGGTCTGTCTAGCTTTTCAGAGCAGTGCAGGCAATAGAACTTTCCACAGTGACCAAAATGTCCAGTAGTGACCACTAGCCACATGCGGGTACTGAAGACATATAATGTCTTAGTTGGAAATGACTGAGTTTTTTAAAAATTTTAACTAATTTAAATGTAAATCAAAACAGCTGCATGTGCCTACTGTATGGGCAGTACAGTTTTAGAGAGTAGGCTCTGTTTTCAAATATACCATTAAAAATATAGCCCATTCATCAAGTAAGGTACGATGCAGTTCACAGTTTCAATTAATTATTTATAATATCCAAACTCCATTTCTTGAGATGTAGAAATTTTGGTTGAGTTGTTGTTTTCAAAGTGTTCATAAATTAGCATACTTTACCATAGAAAGAGGTAACCACATTTTATCTCCTTATTCTTCTAAAGTGAGATTTCTTTTAAACAAAAGCCTTCACACCTAAGAGAAAAGAACAGGGAAACATCTGAAAAATACCTATTCTCATCCTGTATAGTTTAACACACCACAGTCTGCTTTTTTCAAATAAGCAAAGTAAAGATTATATAAGGTAACACGACTACAGAGTGACCGTGTAAGTTATAATAGACTCAGGCATGTTGTCTTCTACTTGGTGCCCTTTAGGCTAAAAACAATTAATGCCAAACAGTCAGTGTAAGGAGTGCTTTTTTTGAAGAGAAAAAAAAAATAAAACAAAATAGATTTAATAGTTTAGAAAGGAGTATAAGAATATTTCTAAAAGCAGATAGTTTTTTCATGAATGTTTTCATCTAAGAAGTTGGTATATAAGGCACCCAAATAGTATTTATAGCATTGAGCTTTGGTCTTACTTGCAAACATAACACCATGTTGGAAAATTCGAGAAGTCATCATGAACTCAAAGTGGATTTATAGACTATAAGCTTGTTTATAATTTCACAGGGAAACATTTGGGGTTTTTTTTTCTTTATATATAAGTTTATACTATAGTAATACATCTTTTTTATTACTTTAAATGTTTTGGAATGCAGAACAGAGAAAGACAATAATAATAATTAAAAAAAAAACACCTGTGTTCACACAACCAATAATTAACAAGCATAAGATTTTGGCATTTTTTAGAAATCTTAGTAACAAAATATATTACACAAAAAACTTGAAGTTCATTTTGTTCCCTACACTATATTTTCAATCTTTTCCACAGTTTTAAAATTTACAGGATTCCCAAACTCCTCGTATCCCAGGCATACTTAGCAGCAATAATTTTTTTTTCTTTTTCTAAGATTTTATTTATTTGTTTGACAGAGAGAGACATAGCGAGAGAGGGAACACAAGCAGGGGGAGTGGGAAACGGAGCCAGGCAGGGAGCCTGATGTGGGGCTCGATCCCAGGACCCTGGGATCATGACCTGAGCTGAAGGCAGGCGTTTAAGGACTGAGCCATCCAGCCGCCCCAGCAGCAATAATTTTGATGATTAGTCAGGGTTCAACTGGAAAACACAGAATCTGCTCTGGCTTGGATAAACCAAAGAAGTTTATTACTTAAAGATCCATTAGATAGAATGAAGAAATAAATGCTTGGTTAAGAGTCCAGAACTCAAGACTTCCTGGCTACTCCATTCATTTTCTCCTGCAACCATTTCAAGGATTGCCCAAGCTTTCCTTCCAATCCAAGATTTATTTTACACACAGAAATAAGCCAACCTTGTGAATAGTTGAGAGATTCAGCCTGTTTCTTTTCTTATTTTCCAGGTTATCATTCTGCTTTCTCAAAGACTATGAGAGTTCTTAGTTTTATTTGACTGATCTTTCTGTCGTATTAAGCTAAATTCCTTTAATTGACAGTATATGGATATTATATTAATCTAGCTATAGGTTTGGTGAAAAAGAAGGGCATCTCTATTTTTAGAAATTACTATTGACTAATAAACTTAAGGCGAACATACTATATTTAGAACATTTGTGGCTATCACATTTTTAAAAATATCATCTTGGAATTGGACATGAAAATTTGATTTTTACTCCATTTTGGGGCTAGGTGCTATGCAGCTGTGATCTTGCAGGATGAACACATCCTCTCTGAAGTTCAGCTCTTACTTTTCCAAAATTTGGTCAAAATTGAGTGAGATTAAAAAGGTCAGAGTATAACTGAATACTAGTAACATACCAAACTATCATTAATTATTAGCTGGTGTATGTAGTAAACGACTTTTGGTGACTCTAAACTGTTAGTTTCTTTGTGCAATACTCATATATTTGAAATGGATACTCTAATGGCAGTAGCTCTGTGGGGGAACTACAAAGATAAACAGATTTTTTAAAAAATGGAATCACATATTTTTAAATTATTGCTGATTTATAGGTCAATAGGAGTAACCCTTAAAATATACTTGAGAATGCCATACTCAAAGACCTTTAGCAAAGGTACAGAAAGAAAACATAAACTAGTTTTTTTTAAAAAGGCTATCATGAACTGGAAAGATGTTTGAATATCTTTCTATTTTTTTTCTCTTCCTCTAATTCTGATTGCTACAACTTTTCTTCATTCCCTTCCCTTTATATTACTTGTGCATATTTTTCTTGATCTCCCTTTCTTTCCTCCTTTCTACACTTGCTTCCTCCCTTCACAATGCTATAATATTGTACTTAACCTTAAATCTACCTACAATCCAATTTACTACCTAATAGAACAGAAAATTCCTACCAAAAGCCTGTTTTGAATATGGGATTATAAAAATAAAGCAATAAGCATGACAAGATTCCAGAAGCCATTAAAGAAAATAGTTTTATTGACCAAAAAAAATGTTGATAGCTTTGCTAAAGCTTAATTGACATGTAATAAACTGCAAATATTTAAAGTCTAAAATTTGACAAATTTTGACCATATATGCATCTCTGAAATCCTCACCACAAACAAGATAATGAAAATATCCATTATCCCAAAAAGTTTTCTTGTACTCCTTTATACTTCCATTATTCTACCCTTCTCCTTCCCAATTAACCAGTAAATTTCTTTCTGTTGGTAAGTGTTTGAAATTCCAGACTTATACATAAATGGAATCTTATAGTATGTATGCTTTTATCTGGCCTCTTTCACTCAACATCGTTATTTTGAAATTCATCCCTGTTGTTGCATGTACCAGCTATTTATTTCTTTTTATCGCTAAATTCCATTGTATGAATATATCAGTTCATATATTCATTCACCTGTGCTCATTTGGGTTGCTTCCAGTCTTATTCATTTTGAATGACCCTCCTCATGCAAGACCTTGGCAAATAAGATACTCTCTTTAGCACGGACTTTGGAATCTCACTACAAACTTAACTGCCTAGCTGGAATTGTCAAGAGTAAGCAGAAACTCAAAATGGATTTATACACTATTATATATTTTTAATTTCACAAGGAACCCTTTGTTTCCCATACATAAGTTCATGCTTTAGTATGTAAATCTTTTTTGAGTCACACTGTAAACGATCTACAGTGCACAAAAAAAGAAAAAAAATAATAAAAAAACATCCATTTTCCCACAGTCAATAATTAAAAAGCCTAACTGGCATTCTCAGCCCCTGTGTCCAAGAAGCTCCTGACGATGGCCGGTCAGTCAGGGGCTGCACCGCCACCCTGGGCAACTTCACCAAGGCCGTTTTTGAAGCCATCTCCAAGACCTACAGATATAACACCCCTGACCTCTGGAAAGAGACTGTGTCCACCAGATATCTCTATCAGGTCAGGAATTCACTGACCATCTTGTAAAAGCCCATACCAGAGTCTCCGTGTAGAGGACCCAGACTCCACTATGGCCACCACAGTTTTATATAGAAAAATAAAGTGAATTAAAGCCTGTTAGTTGTCTGTCTGCTTCAGATATTTTTGTAACAAAACAAAGGTAATATAGGCTTAAATGATTCCATATAAAACATTTTAACAAATACCAGAGTCATATCAAAAAGCAAATCATAAGTTGGAGATATATTTGTAGGATATGTGACAGAAAATGGTAGGTATAAATAATTGACAGATTACTTCAAAAATAGAAAGTAAATGCTTTAATTTTTTAAATGTGTCGTATTAAGACTATTATTTTTCTACATTAAACAATTTTAAAATTTCATTTTCCTTTTTTACTTTTCTTTTCTTCTCCCTTTCCTCTCCTTAAATTCTTTCCCTGAACAATTCAAATCTAAATCCATTAATGGGAGCAGAGCAGCACTCCTGCCTCCTTCTGCAGGAGCCTAAGCTGGGTGAGGAGGGAGTCAAAAGGGAAGCCATATAAGAGGTTTTGGATCCTAAGCACAGTGAGAAGGACATCCATGTAGGAATGTGGGCATCTGTCCCTGTGTGATGGGTCAGAGATGAGTAGGGTGAGGAGTAAATCTACCCTGAATTATTCTGGGACTGAGAGTCTAAACCTGTTAGGGAGGGCATTACCACTTAGGAGCAGGTGGAGTGTGGCTGCAGAGCCCAAGAAGGGCAAGGACAGCATCTACACAGAGGAAGGAGTGGCAGCAGAAACATAAGATAAGTTATAAACTAGAAAATTGATTAAAAAAGTAATTTTATCAAATACAATAGAGAACTGTTTTCTCAGTATAAATAATGGAATTATAGATACAAATGTCTATGATATTGAATAGGAGTTTGGAATCTTGAGTTCGTAGTTTTCAATTTAAATAGATATTTGACGATTGATAAACTGAAAGTAAAATATACATATATAGAGGGGTGTGTGTGTGTGTGTGTGTGTGTGTGTGTGTAGACTGGGAGTAGCTAGGTTCCAATATTAATGAGTGTACCTAGCAACCAGATTTTGGCTTTTAAATTTTATACTAAAACAAATTAGAACTCCTTGGGCAAATGGTTACTTCTAGTGTTGTGGTAGGAAAAGTACAAGACAACCTGGAACTTCTTACTGTGCCCCAAAGCAAGAAAGTGTTAAAAGAATAATGGAGGGGTGCCTGGGTGGCTCAGTGGGTTAAAGCCTCTGCTTTGGCTCAGGTCATGATCCCAGGGTTCTGGGATCAAGCCCAGCATCGGGCTCTTTGCTCAGTGGGGAGCCAGTTTCCTCCTCTCTCTGCCTCTCTGCCTACTTGTGATCTCTGTCTGTCAAATAAATAAGTAAAATCTTAAAAAGAAAAAAAAAGAATAATGGAAACAGATGAAACCAACGTCAGACTGCATGGAGCCCTAGCTGGCCACAGTGAGGATATTTTGAAAATCCAAGTAAATTACATAAACATGTATATGTGTATCATTTTGTGAAGAATAGGATTTTTATATAGTTTATATATATCTTTCCCAAATTATATCTTTCCCAAAATCTTAATAATTATAAGGAAAAGAGAATGCTTCTGATAGGGAAACCTGAAACAGATCCAACTTTATCAAGTGATCAAAGTGAACAACAGTAATTAGGCAAACTGAAACTGTATACCACTTGATAAGATACAGAGAAAAGAACATATCATCACTTTTATGATATTCTTGAGGAAGATACATGACATGAATATAATCATGAGGAAAAACCAGATAAACATAAATCAAGAGACAATCCACAAAACAACTGGCCTGTAATTTTCAAAGCCAAGAAATATACTTCAATAAAGCTGAAACAAATAAATGCAATGAATGATTTTGAACTGGATTATCTTTTATAAAGGATATCATTGGGAGATGGTAAAATATGAATTGGGTCTAAGAATTAGATGTTAGTATTGAATCAGTCAATTTTTGATTATTGAATTGTGAGACTTTGTTTCTTCTTTCTTTCTGTCTTGTCTAGAAGAATGCCCATGTTTCCAGGAAAAACACATTATACTATTTAGGATTGATGCCAAATATTTTAAAAAATTATTCTTTATATTGTATTCCTAACTCTACTGTAGGTTTGTGACTGTTCTACATTAAAAAAGAATTTTAACAAAGTAATATTTAAATAAAGACAAATGGGAACACTCTTCAGCATTATGATAACAATAAGAAAACAAACAGAATAGAGTTAAATATACCATTTTGAATAACTTTTTAAGGAAATGTAAACATTAGACAATATCATTACCACTTAGTTTTCTCAATGAATGTATGATAATTAAATGATTTATAATTACATGCCTAAATAGCTCACATAGCAATCTGTTTATATACACTTAATTTAATTGCATAGTCAATGAGTTCCCCTCATATATCCTGAATAATCCTTATTAATCTCTTCTCAATGAATACATGATGCTTAATTTGGTTAAACAAATACCTTAGCCATCATAAATTAATGCAGGCCATTAATATTTACAGTGAATTCCATCTCATAGAAAATCACATTGATAGATTAAAGGTGCTCCAGGCAAGAAAAATAATTTCAAAATCTCTTATTATTACTATGTTGAATTTAATTACTTCCCTCATTCCATAGCATTGTGCCTACTTTCTAGGGAACTTCTAAAAATCAATTATAAAGAACCAACATGTCAAGCAAATGTTGAGGATGTAGCATCTTTCAGTGATCTGTATACTAATTAAGAGGGAGAAGTTGTGGGTACGTGGACAACCCAGTTCTGTCTTTTTAATTCTTAACTTCTTTTCAAGGGCACAAATGAATCTAGTGTGCATTCCCTCCTCCTCCCAGCATACTGTACCTATTGTCTTCTGATGTCTTTTTCTGAGGAGATAGGGGAAGGTTTCCTTTGAGAATCTAGGACATAAACAATGTCAAGTGCCATGAGGGGAGTTCAATATTTGGACAGGAATATGAAGACTAAGGAAAAAAGTCTCTGATCCAAATTTGTAGGAAAACGCTTATCATCTGTGGGCCTCACAGCATCAAGACTGAATCTTTTGACAGGGACAGGCTTGTTGATATCACAAGTTTGGGGAGAATTATTCTACTCCATGGACCTCTCTCTGATTAGGTAGGACCACACCTGCCAGGGCTCCTTGAGGATGAGTCAGGACCTGCTAGCTACAAAAGTAGCCACATATAGAAGGAGTTGGACTTCCCTTCCGTTTTCTCTTGAAATTTTATTAACATCATATTTCCAGTGATAATCTGGTCTCAACAATTATTCTAGTGAAATAAGGGTAAAAGTTTAATTGAAATGAAACTGCTATGAGGAAAGCAGTAGTAGTCTAGGAAAGGGATTTGTCCAGAAGCTATAGGAAGTTAGCATCATCATGATGTGATGATAGTTAAAGGTAATAGCAGGAAACTTCAACAAGCATTTAGTCACTATGATACCTAATAGCTGGCCTGGACTTGGGGAGCAAATAATAATTTTCTAGGGATTCTCAGATATATTTACATATGTAATCCTGATGAAATACTAGACTTTTTGCTGAAAGTAAATGGCTCCCTAGCACACATGATTTGTGGTACTCATGGAAAATGAGATTTAACAAGCTGGTGAAGACTGGGAAACACCAAGAATAATTTTAAAAGGAGGAAACAATTCTAAATGTATATTGAAATCACTGCAATGTACTGCAGTGAAAGTGAAGTTCTGAAAATAAAATATGTGTCACATCCAAAATATGTCAAATGACTCTGTACAATAGGTAGAACAAGGGGAATGTTAACTTTTGCATTAAAATTCATCTGTACCCAGGAATTCAATGCACTTTCTCTCTCTCTCTCTCTCTATATATATATATATATATACACACACATACATATATATACATATTTATATTTTATATATATATTTTATTTTGAAATTTTTATTCAGGCATAATTAACATAGTCTTGTATTAATTTCAGATGTACAATACAGTGATTCAGTAATTATATACATTTCCACTGCTCATCAAGATAAGTGTGCCCTTTTTAAAAGATTTTATTTTATTTATTTGTCAGAGAGGGAGAGAGAGAGAGAGAGGGAGAGAGCGCAAGCAGAGGAGAGGCAGGCAGAGAAGAAGCATGCTCCCTGCTGAGCAAGGAGCCCAAATCCAGACTCAATCCCAGAACCTTGGGATCATGACTCCAGCAGAAGGCAGCCACTTAACCAGCTTAACCAACTGAGCAACCCAGGCGTCCTGATAAGTAAGAGACAGTTTTTTTGTTTTTGTTTTGGTCACTTTTTTTCTTTGTTCATTTGTTTTGTTTCTTAAATTCCACACATGAGTAAAATCATACAGCATTTGTCTTTCTCTGTCTTACTTATGTCATTTAGCATTATACCCTCTAGCTCCACCCATGTTGTTGCAAATGGCAAGATTTCATTCTTTTTTTTTTTTTTTATATACACTATTGTGTATATACACTAAATCTTTTTTATCCGTTCATCTCTCAGGGACACTTCGGTTGCTTCCATTTTGGCTATTGTAAATAATGCTGCAATAAACATAGGGGTGCATATATCTTTTCAAATTAGTGTTTTCATTTTCTTTGGGTAAATACCCAGTAGTAGAATTTTTGGGTCATATGGTAGTGCTATTTGTAATTTTTTGAGGAACTTCCATACTGTTTTCCATAGTGGCTGCCCCAATTTGGATTCCCACCAACAGTTCAAAGTACTCACTTTAAATATTCCCCTAGTTATGTTAAAGTGACACTTCTTTTCCAGGGTCATCCTGCATGAAACAAGTTACTTGAAGAAGTTTCTCTCTTAGGACTCTACAATTATCTCTAGTTGTAGTACAACCTTCCCAAAGGTGGAATCATTGGATAAAATGAAACTATCTTGTAGAAAAGGCACGTTTAGTGTCATGCTGAATATGCTCTATGGAAGCTAGCTGAGATATGTCTCTTGCAGATAGTTCTTTTTGAGGAAATGATTTTTACCTAGAATTAGATACTAAAAGACTAAAGACCCTTGTCTATTGTAAATAATCAGCCTCTTTGGTGTGGGTCATGGCAAAACAATTTTCTGGAATTTTTTTAACATTCTTTCTTTGCTTTAGCATAATACAGATTCATTTCCAAATTTTCTAATCTCTCAGTGACTATAATAAAGCAGATCCAAATCACAGTGTATATCAGCTATAGGTGAGTCAAAATTATTAGTAGTTCTATTGATCCTCAGAGCTCCTTTTAGAAGATAAGAATGCTGCTACCAGTAAATGAAGATGACAATGAAAAATCAGCATTCAGAGTGCAGCTTACTGATTATATCCTATTTTGACAAGGTCAATAAATATAGCAAGAGCATAGTGATTTTGTTCCCTAATTTTCTCTTGTACTTTCCAATGAGGAATATCATACCCAATCACTATGATATGGATAACATGCGACACTGCAACATCCACGTACAGACTTGAAAGGCTATATGACATAATTCCAAAGGAGTTTGATCAAGGGACTATGGTCGCAGTAGCTATGCAGGATAATGCAACCACAAATGTTATCAGTCTTTTAAACTCAGTTTGTTGAGACTGGTGAAAAATATACTTCTCTATCATACTAATATTTACCATAGGTATAAAAAGCTACAAATGTTTGGGATGAGTAATCACATGGTTGCACAAAATGTTGAATGTAGATTACCTGATGATTTGGAGTAATAGCTCAAGTTCCTATCAATTCCAATGATTTTCATGTTTAATTAGAAGGCATTAACGCTAACAAATTACAAATATTCCTTGCATTTACCCAACATACACTTTGTGTAACATGTTGAAAAGCTATCATCACTAGGGTTTGCTCTAAAATTAAAAATATTGCAACTACTACAAGGAATAGCTTTTCACTTGTAAATCTGGGGAGGGATTTTAAGCCACAGTAAAACTTTTATCTGATATATTTGAAACCTTCAGAAGACAAAACAACCACAATAACATTTAGTTTCAAATGCTGAAAATTCTTTGTATTGTCAGAGGTAAATATTTGAAGTTAACTTGGGGACTTAGGACTACATGATTTTGTGTTTGTCTGTGCATGTGTGTGTGTGTGTGTGTGTGTGTGTGTGTGCCGGAAGAAGACAGGGTGTGGGATTGCTGCAATCAAACTTTCTGAATATGCAAGATAAAGCAAAATCCTATTCTAGAGTGGTAAGTTTGTAGACATTGAACAGCAAAGATGCTCTCAATGGTATAAAAGTTCTGGATACATAAGTCATTATTAAGGCAATGGATTTGGGCTTCCTTTAAGAGGCCAATACAAGGCCTTATCCCCCTTGGAATTTATGAGAAATTAAAAACAAGAGAGAGCTCCTGTGTAGGAAGGAATATTTGCCCTAGATATCAGAAGCAACTAAGAAGCTTAATAAAGAAATCAGCCACAGGAATTCCTTAAGAAGTAGCATGTCAAATAAATTTTAACTACAGCAATATTTGGCTTATAGTTTTCATACGTGGTTATCTCCAAATTTTAATAGAATTTATGTAATAAACTTGTGTTATTGACACCTTAGGTAAAAAAGAGAGATGCTATTTTCCATATTTAGAGAGTGAAGCATACTGGAAGAAATACAGCAAGAGGGAGAATACATTATAAAATTAACAGTGAAGAATGGAAAAGAAGCATTGAACAGCAATTTTAAATGACATGCAAAAAAAAAAAAGGGGAACAACCAGCAAAAAAAAATTGACTTCATGATTCTTCAGAAGCATTTGAGAAGTGTTGGACTGTTTGCTGTCACACAAAATATATACCCAGAATGTTGTTTAGATACTGATAGAAATGATGCTCCCACATGGCTTATACAGATTATTGATCGTCAGTCCACGCACAGAGTCTTGACGATATTCCATCCTCTATGAATTCATCCATACATTGTTCAGTTTGGAAAATGCCCCCTTAGAATATATGCCAGCTGTGGCTGCTTATCACCACCTCTACCACAACCATTCCAGGACAAGATACCATTTACACCTAAACCACTATAATATTTTCTTTTTTTTTTAAGGATTTATTTATTCATTCATTTATTTATTTAACAGAGGGAGAGTGAGAGAGAGAGAGTAAGAAAGGGAACACAAGCCAGGGGAGAGGAAGAGGGTGAAGCAGGCTTCGCGCCAGGGAGCCCAATGCAGGGCTAGGTTACAGGACTGTGGGATCATGACCTGAACCGAAGGCAGATGGTTAATGACTGAGCCACCCAGGCACCCCTACAATATATTCTAACAGTTCTTACTTCCTGCTTTATCTCCCTTGCATCCTTCTGTATACACAAATCATATTTTCAAATGGTAAATCTGATCATATTATTTATCTATCCCAGCTTCACTCCTCTCTACTCTTAGAAAGTAATTCAAATATCTTAATCTTATTTACAAGGCTCTGACTCCTGCCTGATGTCTGTCTAATCACTTTTCCTAATAGTCTTTCCATTCTAGCAGCAAAAATTTTGTGATTCCTCAAAGGCATTACTTAGCATTTCTATGCTTGTGTTTCTCCCCGCATTGTTTTTTCTCACATCATCCAATGGCTTGCTTCTTCACATAGCTCAAGACTCTACTCAAATAGTATCTTCCTGAAGTAGAGTTCCCACCATTCTCTATTTTTTTTTTTTTGGTACATGATATATGTTACTGCTATTTTTTAATTTTGCAACAACTTTTCAGTTTAATTCCTCATTTCACATAAACAAAAATGTTGTAAGAGAATTTCAAGAAATCCCTATATTTCCTTTATTCAGATGCAGCAGTTCTTTACATTTTATTCCTTGCTTTAGGTTCATCATTCTCTCTCTCTCTTTCTCTTTCTCTCTCTCTCTCTCTCTCTCTATATATATATATATATATATAGTAGCTGACTCCTGTAAGTAATGATGAATTATTTACCTGTAATGATAACAATGACCAATGACTCAGGGCAATGCAAGGGGAATGCAAAAGCTGAGCTATTAAGAAGGGAATGGTAATATCTTTGGGAAGTAGTGAGTAATCAAATATAACTTGAAGTTATAGAATGAATGGAAGCATGTATTTGAGAAAGACAAATATATATATATATATTTGTATATATTATATATATAAATGTATATATTCTATACATTATAATAGATTACATATAATATTATAGTCTATAATTTATGTGTCTATATATTTCTTACCATCTTTATAAAGCAGCATATAAGGATTCTCTCCTTCACTCCAGTTGGGCTTTTAGCCCTCTTTCCATTTATCCAACAATGTTTTTGTCAAGGTTACTGTTAACATTGCTAAATTGAATTGACAATTAATAGACCTACTTAAATAAACAGATATCCAAATCATTATTACAGTGATCACTATAATAATAAAGAACAATAAAGTCATAAAATCACATTGTGTGGCCATTGTTAAAATTTGTATATCCTGCAAATATCAGGAAAAAAATATCTTCATTCTGTCTGGTTTAGTGACACAAAAGAGAAAGAATAACTGTTATGGTGTACAAATATCATCCTTGGTTTTCCAATCACATATAGAAAATAACATGCCCTTTAATGTAAAGCTAGATGCAAGTGATGTAATAGGTTTCTAAGTTCTTGAGTTTCATTGAGGTGAAGTTGAAAAATGAAAGAGGAAAAACTCAGTAACTTACTGCTTTTCACTTTTTAAAATTTCAATTCTTTTGAAAAATTTCAAAATATGAAATTGATTGATCCATACCATCAACTTAGTTTGGTCTTATTCTGTTAAAAATTATAAATGACTTTGCAGTTAATATGTAAGATTATTAAAAACTAATGTGACAACCATACCTATATTGATTTGTTATGGAAACCATAGGAATTATGTAGGCAAAATAATTATATTTAAAATTCCTAATATGGATGCACCTGAGTGGCTCAGTCAGTTAGGCATCTGACTCTTGATTTTGGCTCAGGTCATGAGCTCAGGGTTGTGATATCGAATCCTCCATCTGGCTCTACAGTCACCACTCTGCTTGTCCCTCTTTCTCTGCTCACACTCTCTCTCTCTGTGTCTCTCTCTCTCTCTCAAATAGCGTTTCCAAAGAATTCCCAATATGACTTATATAGCAAAAAAAAAAAAAAAAGTAATGGAAACAATTTAAATATATAACAATGGCTGAATGAGTAAACAAACTGTGATATATCCATACAATGGAGTACTAGTCAGCAAGACAGGTAGGAACTCTTGATACATGGTACAACATGAATGAACCTCAAAATAATTATGTTAAGTGAAAGAAAGCAGACAAAAAGAATATACACTTTGTATTATATCAATACAAATTTTAGAAAATACAAACTGATCTCTAGTAACAGAAAGTTGATCAGTGGTTCCTATTAAAGAAGGATGGGCAAGAGGAATTACTAACATTCATAACAAAAACCTTGGGAGAATGTTGAAATATTTATCATCCTGATTGTGGTGATGGATTTATAGGTAAATATAAATATATATGCCAGAACTTTGATCAAAGTGTATATTTTACTACATGAAGTTTATTGTATACCAACTGTACACCTCCATAAAACTATTTTTAAAAAAAGAAACAAAAGAGATATTGAAAAAAAAAATTTCCTAACATGTTTATTAGAGTAAAGATGGGCCTTTTCATTTTGTAGATTAAAACACTGAGGTGGTTATTGGAAAAGTTGTTTGATACTCTTTTTTGAACAGTAGTCCATTTTTTATAATTAAAAATGTTCCATCATTGTCTATCCTCTCCAACTAAAACTTGACTCTCTTGTCCACATTGGCAAGCCAATTTCCATTCTCTGAACTGATTTGAGCTTAGATTTATGTCACAAATGGCCCCATTAGGATAATGGCATCTGTGACATCACAGAGGACTTTTTAACAGAAGAAAGTGCCAGAGAAACTGTTTATAAAAAGATAATGATTAGATAAAAGGTGAGATAAAATTCTTTATGTGTTGAATACCCCCTACAACTTAATTAATGGGATCATGCACCTATTCATTTACGCTAATTATGTTTCCCATTTCATTTTCTGCTCTCCTATACAGGGTAACTGGTAAAGATAAGTCTCTTTTGTGTCCTTTATTCCTAGTGTTTAAAAAGGAATGGACTTTCCTTCTAACTGAAGTTGAAGAGATGGAATATAAGTAATGTCATAATAAAAGTATATATCATCAGTTTGTACTTATTTATGGATAGGTCAGATCTACTTCAAATTTTTCTAGTGAAGTCAAATCTTACTAACTTCCCTTTGCATAGAAATGTTTTTTAGTATGTGTTCTTAATGCACTCCTGTGGTTTTAGTAGCAATACTATATAATGTGACATCAATATAAGTCATGAAGACTTTAAATAATTCATTCTACTTGAATTTTGGATTTAAAAATTTACTTATTTATACAAAGACTCGTTTTTCTAAAGCTTCTCTTCCTTAACCAGTATTTAATAGTTAGTAAATTTCTATGTGTGATAAAAATAAATGTCTACCATTTTTGTGTTTTCATGTCACTCAAAACATAAGCTGATTCTATTACAAGGGAAAATATGCAGGCTTTTAGCACACAGTAACTAGTTAGTGATTTTTTTTCTCACAAGTGTAGAAAATAATCATAAACTAATGACTAAATAAAGTTTCTTCTCAGAAGTATATATTTTCGGGACGCCTGGGTGGCTCAGTTGGTTGGGCGGCTGCCTTCGGCTCAGGTCATGATCCCAGCATCCTGGGATCGAGTCCCACATCGGGCTCCTTGCTCGGCAGGGAGCCTGCTTCTCCCTCTGCCTCTGCCTGTGCTCGCTCGCTCTCTCTACCTCTCTCTCTGACAAATAAATAAATTAAAAAAAAAATAAAAAAAAAAAGAAGTATATATTTTCATTTGTAACTTCATTCTGAATTCATAGGATCTCAAAATGTTTTTTAAAAAATTAAAGACCACTTGGGCACAGTGAACAGTTTTGTAATTTTACTTCACAACTTCATTACTAGAATTTCCATAATAATTTTGCTAATTACTTGTATGTCAACTCCATATTGTAACTTCCAGTTTAGAGAACAGTCTCAGCTTCAGACTTCCCATGTTCTAATACATACTGGATTTATAAAGTCATTTATACTCTCTAAGTACCATTTCCCTTATCAATAAATAGGAAAATAATATCCCTCATATGGCTGCTGTAAGGATTAAATAAAACAATTTCCTTTAAAAAATTATTTACATAGTAAATACAATATGGTGGATATTTATTAAATATGTTAACTGATATCTATGAAACTAGAAGTCAGCCCCAAGAAAAATTTTGGAAAGATCACAAATACATGGAAGTTAAACAACATGCTACCACACAGTGAGTAGGCCAATCTCCTAGGAAATCAAAGAATACATGGAAACAAATGAAAATGAAAACATGATGGTCCAAAACCTTTGAGATACAGCAAAGCAAGGAAGTATATAGCAATAGAGGCTACCTGAAGAAGCAAGAAAAATCTCAAACAACCGAACCTAAAGGAGCCGAAAAAGAACAACAAATGAGGCTTAAAATCAGCAGGCAGAAGGATATAATAAAAATTAGAGTAGAAATAAATGATATAGAAACTTTAAAAAAAGAAACAATAGAACAGACCAATGAAACTGGGAGTGGGTTCTTTGAAAAAATAAATGAACTTGATAAACTTCTAGCCAGACTTATCAAAAAGAAAAGAAAAATGACCCAAGTAAATAAAATAAATGAGAAAGGAGAAGTAACAACCAACTCTACAGAAACACAAACAATTATAAGAGAATATTTTGAAAAATTTTATGCCAACAAATTGGACCACTTATAAGGAATGGATAAATTCTTAGAAACATATAAACAACCAAAACTGAAACAGAAAGATAAGACTTGAACAAATTAATAACCAACAAAAAGATTGAATCAGTAATCAAAAAACTCCCAACAAACAAAAGTCTAGGGCCAGGTGGCTTCACAAGCTAGTTCTACCAAACATTTAAAGAAGAGTTAGTATCTTTTCTTATCAAATTATTCCAAATAATTAAAAAAGAGGAAAGAAAAACTTCTGTATTAATTCTGTGAAGCCAGCATTACCTTGATACTAAACCCAGATAAAGACTCCACTAAAAAAGAACTATGAGCCAATATCCATGATAAACATGGATGGAAAAATTCTCAATAAGATACTAGCAAACCAATCAATAGTATATTAGAAGAATAATTCACTATGATCAAGTAGGATTTATTCCTAGGCTGCAAGGTTGATTAAATACTTGAAAATCAGTCAATGTGATACACCACATTAGTAACAGAAAGGATAAGAACCATGTGCTTATTTAAATAGATGCATAAAAAAGCACTTGACAAAATACAGCATCCATTCGTGATAGAAACACTCAACAAAGTAGGGTTAGAGGGAACATATAATAACATAATAAAGGCCAATGTGAAAAACTCACAGCTAATATTATCTTCAGTGAGGAAAAACTAAGAACTTTTCCTCTATGGTCAGGAACAAGATGGGAATGTCTACTCTCACCACTGTTATTTAACATAGCACTGGAAGTCCCAGCCACAGCAATCAGACAACAAAAAGAAACAAAAGGCATCCAAATCAGTAAGAGGTAAAGCTTTTACTCTTTTCAGATATGATACTCTATACAGAAAACCTGAAAAACTACCAAAAATTTGCTAGCACTGATGTATCAATTCCATAAAGTTGCTGGATACAAAATCAATGTACAGAAATCTGTTGCATTTCTATACACCAATAATGAAGCAGCAGAAAGAGAAGTTAAGAAATCAATCCCATTTACAATTAAACCAAAAAAAATAAGATGTCAGGGAATAAACCTAACCAAAGAGGTGAAAGACTTTGTACTCTGAAAACTATAAAACGCTGATGAAAGAAATTGAAGACAACACACAGAAATGGAAAGACATTCCATGCTCATCATTTGGAAGAACAAATATTGTTAAAATTACCACACTACTCAAAGCAATCTATACATTTAATGCAATCCTCACCAAAATACCAACAGCATTTTTAGAGCCAGAACAAACAATCCTAAAATTTGCATGGAACCACAAAAGACCCCAAATAGTTAAAGTGATCTTGAAAAATAAAAGCAAAGCTGGAGACATCACAATTCTGAACTTCAAGTTATATCACAAAGCTGTAGTCATCAAAACAGTATGGTACTGGTGAGAGGCAAGATGGTGAAGGCGTAGCAGACTGAAATGACATCAGATCCCAGGAGTTCAGCTAGATAGGTATCAAACCATTCCAAACACCTACAAACTCAACAGGATATAGAAGAATAGAAGAGCAACAATTCTAGGAACAGAAAATCAACCCCTTTCTGAAAGGTAGGGCATGTGGAGAAGTGAATCCAAAGCCACAGGAAGATAGACTGAGGGGAGAGGCCATTTCATGGCAAGCAGTGGGACAGTGGACTACAAAATCAGAACTTTTATAAGTCTGCTCCACTGAGGGACATCGCTCCAGAGGTTAAGCAGGGGTGGGGCCCTCACAGGGAGAGTGTAGTCACTGTCCCCCAGGTCCCATGGGGTCACAGAAAGATCAGGGGTGTCTGAGTGTGGCAGAGTTGCCAGGTATCAGAGTGGGGAAACCAACTACAGAGACAGAGTGAAAGAGTGAGTTTTCAGATCAGGGTTACCTTAAACCATAATCAAAGGCACAGTTGGACCACTGCTCTTTGAGCAGGGACCCCAGAAGTGGCAGATGCAGTAGAGTCACCTTCCTCCTCTGGGAGGAGCAGCACGGCAGGAATCTGCTGGGTTTGGACACTCCAAATGGGGCTATGTGCCAGAGATAGAAACATTCAGTCACAGGCTGGGTGAGCTCGGAGTGCAGCCAGAGACCAGGGCAATAGGAGTGATTGACTGCTTATCTCTGAGGGCTCACTTAAGAGTGGGGCCCTGAGCTCTCAGCTCCTCCAGGCCAGAGATTGGGAGACTACCATTTTCATTCCTGTCCTCCAAAGTGGTACAGAAAGCTTTCAGGTAACAAAAGCTCCAAGAGAAAACCTGAGCAGATTACTTATCCTGGTTCCTGGCAAGGGTGGTGCAAATCCACCTAGGGCAAAGACATCTGAGAATCACTGCAACAGGCTCCTCCCTCAGAGATCAGCTAGAATATCCAGTCAAGACCAAGCTCAACGATCAAGGAGAAGAGCGGAACTCTAGAGCTTGGGGAAAACAACATATAGCATTCATGACTTTTCCCCCATGATCCTTTAGTCTTGAAAAGTTAATTTATTTTATTTTATTTTTTTCTTATTCTATTTTTTTAACGTTTCCTCTTTCCTCCTTTAATGTTTCTTTAACTAGTTTATCTTAACTCCTTTCTAAAAAAAAAAATCTTTTAAAACCTTTATTGTTATAGTCATATATTATCTCTTCATTTTATTTAACCTTATTTTTTGTATACTTATAGGGTTTTTTTCCCTAAAAAAACTTGGCATACAATTTCTTCTAATAGGTCAAAATATACCCTAATTTTTTAAAGCACATGGCTTTATTCTAGTCTCCAGCATGTGCACATTACCTCCTTTATTTTCTTTTTTCAACCAACTTATCTTATCAATTCCTTTTAGAATTTTTAAAAAATGTTCATCTTTACAGTCATATTCCATCCCTTCATTGTGTTTACCCTTATTTTTGAATATATATGTTTTTGAATATATGTTTTTCTATCTTTAAAATTTGGGAGGTAGTTTTTTCTAAGACACCAAAACACAAAAATCAAGTGGGTGGCTCTGTTCTATTCACCAGTCTAATGTGTGTGTGTGATATATCACACATATACATATATATATATATATACATATATATGTGTGTGATATAGATATATGTATGTGATATATATATATAATTTTTTATTTTTTAATTTTTATTTGTCTTTTCCTCCACACACATATATACATATATGTGTGTGTGTATATATGTGTGATATATATATATATATATGTGTGTGTGTATGTGTATGTGATATATACATATATATATGTATATATATATAATTTTTTAGTTTTTAGTTTTTATGTGTTTTTTCCTCCTTTCTTCTTTCCCCAGTTTTGGATCTCTTCTGACTTGGTTAGCATACATTTTTCTGGGGTCTTTGCCACCCTTTTAGTATTTTATTCTCTCGTTCATATATTCTTATCTGGATAAAATGACAAGGCAGAAAAACTCACCACAAAAAAAAGGACAAGAGGCAGTACTTATGGCTAGGGACCTACTCAATACAGACAATGATAATATGTCAGAACTAGAGTTCAGAAAGATGATTGTCAAGGTGCAAGCTGGGCTCAAAAAAGGCGTGGAAGATATTAGAGAAACCCTTTAAGGGAAATAAAATCCCTTTCTGGAGAAGTAAAAGAACTAAAATCTAACCAAGTTGAAATTTAAAAAGCTATTAATGAGGTGAAATAAAATATGGAGGCTCTTACTGCTAGGATAAATGAAGCAGAAGAGAGAATTAGTGGTATAGAAGACCAAATGACAGAGAATAAAGAAGCTGAGCAAAAGAGAGACAAACAACTACTGGACCACGAAGGGAGAATTTGAGAGATATGTGATACCATAAGATGAAACAGTATTAGAATAGCTGTGATTCCAGAAGGAGAAGAAAGAGAGGGAGGGGCAGAAGGTATATTGGAGCAAATTATTGTAGAGAATTACCCTAAAATGGCAAAGGTAACAAGCATCAAAACTCAGGAGGCACAGAAAACCCCTCAAAATCAATAAAAATAGGTCCACACCCCATCATCTAATACTAAAACTTGCAAGTCTTAGTGACAAAGAGAAAATCCTGAAAGCAGCTTGGGACAAGAAGTCTGTAATACACAATGGTAGAAATATTAGATTGGCAGCAGACTTAACCACAGAGATTTGGCAGGCCAGAAAGAACTGGCATGATATATTCAGAACAATAAGTGAGAAAAATATGCAGCCTAGAATACTATATCCAGCTAGGATATCATTGAAAATAGAAGGAGAGATAAAAAGCTTCCAGGACAAACAAAAATTAAAAGAACTTGCAAACACCAAACTAGCCTTACAGGAAATATTGAAAGGGGTCCCCTACACAAAGAGAGGACCTAAAAGTAACAGACCAAAAAAGAACAGATACAACATACAGTAACAGTCACCTTACAGGTGGCACTAAATTCATGTTTCAATAGTTACCCTGAATGTAAATGGGCTAAATGCCCCAATCAAAAGACACAGGGCACCAGAATATATTAAAAAACCAAAACCCGGGGCGACTGGGTGGCTCAGTGGGTTAAAGCCTCTGCCTTCAGCTCAGGTCATGATCCCAGCGTCCTGGGACCGAGCCCCGCATTGGGCTCTCTGCTCATCAGGGAGCCTGCTTCCTCCTCTCTCTGCCTGCCTCTCTGCTTACTTGTGATCTCTGTCTGTCAAATAAATAAATAAAATCTTAAAAAAAAAACCCAAAACACATCAATATGCTGTCTATAGGAAACTCATTTTAGACCCAAGACACATCCAGATTTAAAGTAAGGGGGAGGAAAACAATTAACCATGGTCCTGGACATCAAAAGAAGGCTGGGGCAGCAATCATAATATCAGATAAATCAGATGTTAAGCCAAAGACTATAATAAGAGATGAGGAAGGACACTATGTAATACTTAAAGGGTCTGTCCAACAAGATCGAACAATTTTAAATATCTATGCCCCTAACATGGGAACAGCCAACTATATAAACCAATTAATAACAAAAATCAAAGAAACACATCTACAATAATACAATAATAGTAGGGGACTTTAACATTCCCCTCACTGAAATGGACAGATCATCCAAGCAAAAGATCAACAAGGAAATAAAGGCCTTAAATGACACACTGGACCAGATGGACATCACAGATATTTTCAGAACATTCTGTCCCAAAGCAACAGAATACACATTCTTCTCTAGTGCCCATGGAACATTCTCCAGAATAGATCACATCCTGGGTCACAAATCAGGTCTCAACTGAAACTAAAAGATTGGGTTCATTCCCTGCATATTTAAGACCACAATGCTCTGAAGCTAGAACTCAATCGGAGGAGGAAATTTGGAAAGAACCCAAATACATGGAGGCTAAAGAGCATCCTTCTAAGGAATGAATGGGCTAACCAGGAAATTAAAGAAGAATTGAAAAAATTCATGGAAACAAATGATAATGAAAACACGACAGTTCAAAATCTGTGGGACTCAGCAAAGGCAGTCCTGAGAGGAAAATATATAGTGTTACAAGCCTTTCTCAAGAAACAAGAAAGGTCTCAAGCACACAACCTAACCCTACACCTAAAGGAGCTGGATAAAGAAAAGCAAAGGAAGCCTCAACCCAGCAGGAGAAGAGAAATCATAAAGATCAGAGCAGAAATCAATGAAATAGAAACCAAAAGAACAGTAGAACACATCAACAAAACTAGGAGCTGGTTCTCTGAAGGAATTAATAAGATCGATAAACCCCTGGCCAGACTTATCACAAAGAGAGAAAGGACCCAAATAAATAAAATCATGAATAAAAGAGGAGCAATCACAACCAACACCAAATAAATACAAACAATTATAAGAACATATTATGAGCAACTATACGCCAGCAAATTTGACAATCTGGAAGAAATGGATGCATTCCTAGAGACTATAAGCTACCAAAACTGAACCAAGAAGAAATAGAAATACCTGAACAGACTGAAAACCAGTAAGGAGATTGAAGCAGTCATCAAAAATCTCCCAACAAACAAGACCCAGGGCCAGATGGCTTCCCAGGAGAATTCTACCAAACATTTAAAGAAGAATTAATTCCTATTCTCCTGAAACTGTTTCAAAAAATAGAAATGGAAGGAAAACTTCCAAACTCATTTTATAAGGCCAGCATTACCTTGATCTCGAAACCAGACAAAGACCCCACCAAAAAGGAGAATTACAGACCAATATCCTTGAGGAACACGGATGTGAAAATTCTCCCCAAAATACTTGCCAATAGGATTCAACAGTACATTAAAAGGATTATTCACCACGACCAAGTGGGATCTTTCCTGGGCTGTAAGTTTGGTTCAACATCCACAAATCAATCAATGTGATACAATACATTAATAAAAGAAAGAACAAGAACCTTATGATACCCTCAATAGATACTGAAAAAGCATTTTACAAAGTACAGCATCCTTTCTTGATCAAAACTCTTCAAAGTGCAGGGATAGAGAGTACATACCTCATATGCATCATCAAAGCCATCTATGAAAACCCCACAGTGAATATCATTCTCAATGGAGAGAAACTGATAGCTTTTCCCCTAAGGTCAGAAACATGGCAGGGTTGTCCTCTATCACTACTGCTATTCAACATAGTACTAGAAGTCCTAGCCTCAGCAATAAGATGACAAAAAGAAATTAAAAGCACCTGAATCAGCCAAGAAGAAGTCAAATTCTCACTCTTTGCAGATGATATAATACTTTATGTGAAAAGCCCAAAAGACTCCACTCCAAACCTGCTAGAACTCATACAGGAAATCAGTCAAGTGTCAGGATATAAAAAATCAATGCACAGAAAACAGTTGCATTTCTATACACCTACAACAAGACAGAAGAAAGAGAAATTAAGGAGTCAATCCCTTTTACAATTGCACTCAAAACCATAAGATACTTAGGAATAAACCTAACCAGAGAGGCAAAGAATCTGTATTCAGAAAACTATAAAGTACTCAAGAAAGAAATGGAGGAAGACACAAAGAAACTGAAAAATGTTCCAAGCTAATGGGTTGGAAGAACAAATATTGTGAAAATGTCTATGCTACTTTAAGCAATCTACACATTTAATGCATTACGTATCAAAATACCATCAGTTCTGTTCAAAGAAATGGAACAGATAACCCTAAAATTTATATGGAACAAGAAAAGACCCTGAATAGCCAGAGGAATGTTGGGGGAAAAAGCCAAAGTTGGTGGCATCACAATTCCAGACTTCAAGCTCTATTACAAAGCTGTCATCATCAAGACAGTATGGTTCTGGCACAAAAACAGACACACAAACAGATCAATGAAACAGAATAGAGAGCCCAGAAATAGACCCTCAACTCTATGGTCAACTAATCTTCGACAAAGCAGGAAAGAATGTCCAATGGAAAAAAGACAGCCTCTTCAATAAATGGTCTTGAGAAAATTGGACAGCCACATGCAGAAAAATGAAATTGGACCATTTCCTTACACCACACATGAAAATAGACTCAAAATGGATGAAAGACCTCAATGTGTGATAGGAATTTATCAAAATCCTTGAGGAGAACACAGGAAGCAACTTCTTCAACTTCAGCCACAGTCACTTCTTCCTAGAAACATCTCCAAAGGCAAGGGAAGCAAGGCCAAAAATGAACTATTGGGACTTCATCAAGATCAAAAGCTTTTGCACAGCAAAGGAAACAGTCCACAAAACCAAAAGACAACTGACAGAATGGGAGAAGATGTTTGCAAACGACATATCAGATAAAGGGCTAGTATCCAAAATCTATAAAGAACTTATCAAACTCAACACCCAAAGAACATATAATCCAATCAAGAAATGGACAGAAACATGAACAGATATTTATGCACAGAAGATATCCAAATGGCTAACAGACACATGAAAAAGTGTTCCACATCAATCGGCATCAGGGAAATACAAATCAAAACCACAATGAGATATCACCTCACACCAGTCAGAATGATTAAAATGAAGAAGTCAGGAAAAGACAGATGTTGGAGAGGATGTGGAGAAAGGGGAACCCTCCTACACTGTTGGTGAGAATGCATGCTGGTGCAGCCACTCTGGATAACAGCATGGAGGTTCCTAAGAAGGTTGAAAATAGAGCTACCCTACGACCCAGCAATTGCACTACTGGATATTTACCCTAAAGATACAAGTGTAGTGATCCGAAGGGGCACGTGCACCCAAATGTTTATAGCAGCAATGTCCACAATAGCCAAACTATGGAAAAAACGTAGATGTCCCTCAATAGATGAATGGATAAAGAAGGTGTCATATATGTAAATATATAATGGAATACTATGAAGCCATCAAAGAAATGAAATCTTGTCATTTGCAATGATGTGGATGGAAGTAGAGGGTAGTATGCTGAGCAAAATAAGTCATTCAGAGAAGGACAACTATAAAATGATCTCCCTGATATGAGGAATTTGAAAGGCAGAGTGGGGAGTTTGGGGGGTAGGAAAGGAAAAGTAAATGAAACAATATGGGATCAGGAGGGAGACAAAGCATAAAAGACACTTATTTTTACAAAACAAACTGAGGGTTGCTGAAAGGAGGGGTGTGTAGACATGGTGGTTGGGTTATGGACATTGGGGAGGATATGTGAAATGGTGAGTGCTGTCAAGTGTGTAAGCCTGATGATTCTCAAACCTGTACCCTTGGGGCAAATAATACATTATATGTTAGCAAAATAATTAATTAAAAAAAGTTGGAAGTAGAGCTACTTTAGGCCCTAGCAATTGCAATACTAGATATTTACCCCAAAGATAGAAATGTAGTGATCAAAGGGGCGCATGCACCCCAATGTTTATAGCAGCAATGTCCACAATAACCAAATTATTGGAAGAGCCCAGATGTCCATCGACAGATGAATGGATAAAGAAAATGTAGTATATACATGCAATGGAATATTACTCTGTCATCAAAAGATGAAATCTTACCATTTGCAACCACATGAATGGAACATACTAGAGGTTAGGATGGTAAGTGAAATAAGTAAACCAGAAAAAGACAATTATTATTCGATTTCACTCCTTTGTGGATTTTAAGAAATAAGACAGAGAATCATAGGGGAAGTGAGGGAATAATAAAATAAGATGAATCAGAGGGAGACAAATCATAGGAGACTCTTAACTATAGGAAAAAGAATGAAGGTTCCTGGAGGGGAGGTGGGGAGGGTGGGGTAACTGGTTGATGGGCATTAAGGAGGGCCCATGATATAATGATCACTGGGTGTTATATGTGACTGATGATTCACTGAACTCTACCTCTGTAACAAATAATACACTATATGTTAATTAATGGAATTCAAATAAAATACAATTTTTAAAAAATGATGTTGGGAAAACTGTACAGCAACATGCAAAAAAATGAAACTGGGCCACTTTCTTACACAGAAGTAAATTCAAAATTGATGAAAGACCTAAATGTGAGACAGAAAACCATCAAAATCCTAGAGGAGAACACTGGAATAACCTCTTTGACCTCGACCACAGCAACTTCTTACTAGACATATTGCCAGAGACAAGGGAAACAATAGCAGAAATAAACTATTGGGACTTCGCAAAGATAAAAATCTTCTGCATGGCAAAGGAAACAATCAACAAAACTGAAAGGCAACCTACATAATGAAAGAAGGTATTTACTAATGATATATCCAAAAGAAGGTTAGTACCCAAAATCTATAAAAGTTTATCAAACTCAGCACCCAAAAACCAAATAGCCCAATTAAGAAATGGGCATAAGACACAAATCTAGATGGCTAACAGACACATGAAAAGATGCTCAACATCACTCATCATCTGAAAAATACAAATCAAAACCACATTATCACCTCACACCTGTCAGAATGGCTAAAATTAGCAACACAGGAAACAACAGATGTTGGCAAGGATGCCGAGGTTCCCACTGTTGGTGGGAATGGGAACTGGTGCAGCCACTGTGGAAAATAGTATAGAGGTTCTTCCAAAAAAAAAGTTAAAAATAGAACTACCCTATTACCCACAATTGCACCACTAGGTATTCACCCAAAGGATACAAAATTACTAACTCAAACAGGCAAATGCACCCTGATGTTTGTAGCAGCATTATCAACAATAGCCAAATTATGGAAAGAGCCAAGTCCACTGACTGATGATGAATGGATAAAGAAGATGTGGGATATGTATAAATGGAATATTACTCATCCATCAAAAATAATGAAATCTTGCCATTTGCAACAGCATAGATGGAGTTAGAGTGTATTATGCTAAGTGAAGAAGTCAGTCAGAGAAAGACAGATACCATATTGTTTCACTCATATCTGGAACTCAAGAAACAAAACAAATGAACATAGGGGAAGGGAAAAAAAAAGAGAAGGAAGCAAACCACAAGAGACTCTTAACTATAGAGAACAAACTGACAGTTGCAGCAGGGGATGTGGGGAGGGGATAGGCTAAGTGGGTGATTAAGGAGGCACTTGTGATGAACACTGGGTGTTATTTGGTGATGAATATTTGTGATTTGGTGATGAATCACTAAATTCTACTCCTGAAACAAATATTACACTTGTCAACTAACTAGAATTTAAATAAAAACTTAAAAAAAGATATTTCAACATACATGTCAAGTCTGAATCTTCACACTGCCATTGTGAACACACTGCCATTAATCTAATCAATATAGTAGCTGACATATAAATACATACCCACACATACCCATGCCGGTGTTATATATTTGAGCCATCTAGTTGCTCAAATTCAGAAAAAAAGTAAATTAACTTCAATAACACCAGATAAGTATTCCCTATATGACTGTTAAATTTCTTTCAAAGCACTCATCTTTAAGGTACATTGAACCAATGCTTTAACACCTGTAGGGACTGGGTACTCATTATCTCAGGTAGCAGACATACTTAGATCCTTCTGGCACAAAACCCTGCCTTCACTTAAACACAAATCTATATTTGAAATACTTATCTAAAAAAGACATTAATCCCTTTGCTCATGACAGTCTTTCAAATACTGAAGTGATATACCTAATTCCCCTGTGAGCCCTCTCTTTGCTATTTTAAAATGCCATTCTGCCTTCCATCATGTGTCTTGTGAAATAGTTTAGAGTCCTTTAAATTCTTTTCTTCTTCATTTTTTATCTGAATTAGTTCCATTTTTATATACCTGGCATTGAACAAAACATCTGAGGAAATTTCATAACCTTAATTCCCTCAGCCAACAAATCATGTCATTTGTCATACACAATTAAAAATCCTTTGAGAGTCTTGTCATTTTGTAGTATCTACAGAATCTAGTAAAGTATATGTAGTCATTTTTTTATTTTCTAAGTTAACTGGAAGATTACACATTTTAAAACATTATTAATTATTTCTCACTTACCACTAGCTGTAAGAAACTGAAAATACAGGAGACAGAGATAAATAGTTGATAAATGTTTGCTCTCTGGCAGTTTTATCTGCCATAAATGAATGTATTAGTTTATGTAAACATTTTGAAACTGGCTTAGTTAAGCAAGCAATTTTTGTGATTTTCCTACAATATGTTCATCTTACAGATTCAACATACTATTCTCCAATAATAATAAAATAGTTACATAGTTCAATATGGGACTAAGGTCAAACCTCATATAACAAAGATCCTCAAACTGTTCTTTTAAGGTTATTCTCCTTTTAAGGTTTTTATTTGTGTTAGGAGTTTTAAATCAAAACCAAAAAAAACCCCAAATTAGAATAAAATAAAATCCAATTGTATGGACCATGAAGAAACCATAGACACAGGGAGATGGAGAGGAGAAGGGAGTTGAGGGAAATTGGAAGGGGAGGTGAACCATGAGAGATTATGGACTCTGAAAAACAACCTGAGGGGTTTTGAAGGGGCGTGGGGTGGGAGGTTAGGGGAGCCTGGTGGTGGGTTTTAGGGAGGGCACGTATTGCATGGAGCACTGGGTGTGGTGCAAAAACAATGAATATTGTTACACTGAAAAGAAATAAAAATAAATAAATTCCAGAAAAAAAATTCATTTATCATTACAGAATCTCTCCCACTTAGATTTCTTTTGAACATTTTATTCCTTTGAATATCTCTTTTCCAACTGCATCAGTAGACTAAAGATGGAACACTGTTCAATTTTTCTTGTATTGCTTTGTTTTCATCTGACATCAGCTGAAGTCCGTGTCAGTCTCCAAGATGCAGTGAGAACTACATTTTGCTGTACAGAATGTCTTGACACAGCTATTACAGTACCAGTGAAAGCTTTCTCTGGAAGATAAATTTTCTGAACCCCCTGCAAATGTAATCCTTTAAAAAATTATTATCTGAATTCCTATATGAATTCTTTTTTTAATTTAAGATTTTATTTATTTATTTGTTTATTTGAGGGGGAGACAGTGAGCATGAGTGGGGTTAGGAGCAGAGGGAGAGAGAGAAGAAGAAGCAGACTTCTCTGTTCAATAAGGAGCCAAGATGGCACTTGATCCCAGGACCCTGAGATCATGACCTGAACTGAAGGCAGGTGTTTATGGACTGAGTAACCCAGGTACCCCTCCTATATGAATTCTCATGATTGCACTTATTTCAAAGCAAAAATTGATGCTTCTAAGTATACTACTAATTTAAGATTCATATGTCATATGAATATGCAGTCTTATAGATAATTAACCAAATTAATAAGTAATACATTAAAATCAATTTAGTTTCTCTTGTGTGGGAAAAGAAATAAAATGTAAATTACCATATTAATCTTTTACCACTTGATACAAAATATAGTCTTGGAACCAAATATAAAAAGAAATAATATAGTAGATTATATTATAAAATGTGTGAACTCTTGTGCCTTGGAGTCTAAATAAACATAATTCATATATTTATATTTATTCATATATATATATATATATTTCAAATTTGAACAGAATAGGAAAATGAAAATATACACTTAGAAAATGTAATCTTTCGTTCCATTACACAGTTTCATTTGCTACGCTCCCCTAATAAAAAGCATTATCTTTTAAATCTTATTTTATTTTCAGAAATCTTTAAATTATAAAATGAACAAAAACTTGAAAGGAGCAAATAACAGAAAATGTACTTATCTTAATTGCTGAAGTAGAGCTTTGTGATTATATCTATTACTGAATATTCAGTGACAAAATTGGCAGCGGAGAAGATAGCAAAGAATGGAGTATGTTGACAATCAATCTGATGAAACAAATTCTCTGGAAAATGACATGCAATATAAGGAAAAAGAGGTCAGGATAGGGATTAAATATTTTGATACCACCTACACTTAACCAACTGGTCTACCCAGGTGCCTCTCATTTTTGTGCTTTAAAAAAAAAAAAAAAAAAGCATTTTCCAGAGAGAGAGAGAGAGAAAGAGGGCAAAAGAGAGAGAGAAAGGCAAACCAAAAGACAGACTCTTAACTGTAGAGAACAAACTGATGGTTCCAGAGAGGAGGTGGGTGGGGGGGTGGGTGAAATAGGTGATGGGTATTAAGGAGGGCACTTGCTATGATGAGCATACTGTGATGCACATAAGTAGTTAATTACTATATTGTAAATCTGAAACTAATATAACACTGGATGTTAAATAACTGGAATTGAAATAAAAACTTTTAAAAAATAGATAAAAAAACATTTTTCCTGTTTCCTCTTCTCTGAAGGAGTACTATTCATTGTCTTTTATTCTGTATTTATATTTTTGTAGTTCTGCCTCTTTCCTCATCCTTTCTCATCCTCTTTGTTCAATTTTCCTACCCTTCTCTCTTTTGCTTCTCTTCCTTGAAATGACCAAAGTGATTTGGCAGAGGAAAATTCTTTTCCTCTCCTTTATTCTGCCAAATTGAGAAACAAATCTCAAACAATAAACATTTTTCTTTTTTACTTTTGAGAATGTATTACGGTAACTTTAAAGATGCAGTTAACTTGATGAAGTTTCAAATGTTCATTTTTGGTTTTGTTTCCCTGGCCTTTAGAGACATGCCTTGAAAGACGTCGCTGTGGCCAATGTTAAAGAAGTTACTGCCTGTGTTCTCCTCTAGGATTTTGATAGATTCCTGTCTCACATTTAGGTCCTTCATCCATTTTGAGTTTATCTTTCTGTATGGTGTAATAGAATGGCCCAGTTTCATTCTTCTGCATGTGGCTGTCCAAACAGCAAAGTAAACAGTCAATAAAACTAAGAGCAGTCCTTGGAATGGGAGAAGATATTGGCAAATGACATTAAAGATAAAGGGCCGGTATCCAAGAGCTATAAAGAACCGCTCAAACTCAACACAGAGAAGAACAAATAATCCAGTCAATAAATGGGCAGAAGACATGAACAGACACTTCTCCAAAGAAGACATACAATTGAAAAAATGTTCAACATCACTAGCCATCAGGGAAATACAAATCAAAACCACAATGAGATACCATCTCATACCAGTTAGAATGGCTAAAATTAACAAAACAGGAAACAACAAATGTTGGAGAGGATGTGGAGAAGGGAAACCCTCTTACACTGTTGGTGGGAATGCAAGATGGTATAGCCACCCTGGAAAACAAGATGGAGGTTCCTTAAGATGTTAAAAATAGAGTCCTACCCTATGACTCAGCAATTGCAATACTAGGTATTTACCCCAAAGATACAGACACAGTGAAAAGAAGGGCCACATGCACCCCAATGTTCATAGCAGCAATGTCCACAATAGCCAACTGTGAAGGGAGCTGATACTCCCTTCAACAGACGAATGGATAAAGAAGCTGGGGTTCATATATATAATGCAATATTACTTAGCCTATTACTTAGGATCAATACCCATCATTTGCATCAACGTGGATTGAACTGGAGGGGATTATGCTAAGTGAAGTAAGTCAAACAGAGAAAGTCCATCATCATATGGTTTCACTAATATGTGGAACATAAGGATTAGAATGGAGGACCATAGGGGAAGGGAGAGAAAACAGAATGGGAAGAAATAAGAGAGGGAGACAAACCATCAGGAGACTCTGGACTTCAGGAACCAAACTGAGGGTTTCAGCAGGGAGGGGGTGGGAGGATGGGATAGCCGGGTGATTGGTATTAAGGAGGGCATGTGTAGTGGGCACTGGGTTTATATGTGTAGATGAGCACTGGATTTATATGCAACTAATGAATTGTCAAACACTACATCAAAAACCAATGATGAACTAAATGCTGGCTAACTGAACATGACAATAAAAAAAAGAAAAAAGAAAGATGCAGTTAACAATAGTACAACAGTGGATTTCAAAAAAAAATAATAATCTTTATGTTACAATATATTTCCATATTTTATATCAAGTAAATTACATTTTCAGATATTCATTTTTGATAGACTGCCAAATGATAATCATAAACCACCCACTAAAAGAGATCACTACATGATCTCAAAGGTCCTGTACTGAGTGCATAAAGGCCAAGGTTTTAGATATGGCTGGAATTTGACCTGAACAAACTAATTAAACTCTCTGTGCCTCATTTGTTTTTACTATTAAATGAGAATATTCATACCTGTGTTGCCTGCATAATCATCTTATTTTGATACTCATGAACAATGCCTTATAAACAAAATTTTTAAAAAGCCACCCAAAGAGTATTAAAACAAATGAAATAAAATAAATTCTGTATTTTTGTTTTCCAGAAATGTTTCTTTGTATGACAACATATATGCCCAGGAATCATATCTGCACCTTCAAGTATGAGAAGGAAATTTTTAAATCTGAACTTGAGGGGAGCCTGGGTGGCTCAGTTGGTTAAGTGGCTGCCTGTGGCTCAGGTCATGATCCTAGGGTACTGGGATCAAGTCCCACATTGGGCTCCTTCCTCAGTGAGAAGCCTACTTCTCCTCTGCCTCCTGTTCCCCCTGCTTGTGCTTGCTCTCTCCCTCTTCTCTCTCTGTCAAGTAAATAAATAAAATCTTTTTTAAAAACTACATGATTCATATATTTAAAAAAAAATAAAGTAAACCTGAACTTGCAACCTTCTCAAGTAATTCCTCTAGTACTATACTCTCCTCATATTCCTCTGTAAAATCACATTTAGTTTCCCTTTACAGAGTTATACCATAGTTATTTACTTGGTTATCTTCTGTCTTGCCCATTAGACTATAAGCTCCTTGATATAGGGGAACATATGTTTTTAGTTCACTATTGTATACCCAGAACATAACAGAAGAAGAAAAAATGGATTAGTGAAAGGAAAAGTAACCACAAACAATCTGCTTAAAAATATGTAATGCCAGACATTGTAAAAATCACTCACAATAAAGTGAGATACAAATTAAAATATTAATGAGATATCATCTAACATCAAATAGATGGACAAAGCATAAAAACACTGATAGAGGCGCACCTGGGTGGCTCAGTGGGTTAAAGCCTCTGCCTTCAGCCCAGGTCATGATCCCGGGGTCCTGGGATTGAGCCCCACATCGGGCTCTCTGCTCAGGGGGGAGCCTGCTTCCCTTCCTCTCTCTCTGCCTGCCTCTCCGCCTACTTGTGATCTCTGTCTGTCAAATGGATAAATAAAATCATTAAACAACAACAACAACAACACTGGGACGCCTGGGTGGCTCAGTTGGTTAAGCGGCTGCCTTTGGCTCAGGTCATGATCCCAGCGTCCTGGAATCAAGTCCCACATCCAGCTCCTTGCTCGGCAGGGAGCCTGCTTCTCCCTCTGCCTCTGCCTGCCACTCTGTCTGCCTGTGCTCGCTCTCTCGCTTTCACTCTCTCTGACAAATAAATAAATAAATAAATAAAATCTTTAAAAAACAACAACACTGATAGAGCCTAGAACTGGCAAGGTTGTGGAGAAATTGATATTTATAACTAACTATAAATAACTGCACAGTTTTTAGAGTAATATTTAAATGTAAGAGAATTCTTTAGGTGATAGGGAATAAGTTTTCTTTCATATGTCGACGAAGAGATTCTTAAATATAAATTTAGAACTGGCAAAAAAAAAAAAAAAACAGAAAAAAAAAGGAAAAGGCACAAAACTTATAACAGTTCTCAGTTAAAATTACCCTATCCAGGGGTGCCTGGGTGGCTCACTGGGTTAAAGCCTCTGCCTTCGGCTCAGGTCATGATCCCAGGGTCCTGGGATGGAGCCCCACATCGGCTCTCTGCTCAGCAGGGAGCCTGCTTCCTCCTCTGTCTCTCTGCCTACCTCTCTGCCTACTTGTAATCTCTGCCTGTCAAATAAATAAATAAAAATCTTTAAAAAAATCACCCTATCCTTTATCATCTAGGTAAGATTTGTTTGAACATCCATTTCAGGTCGTTTAAAAGGAATAATGTCTTCTTCAAGATTCTTACAAATGTTCAGATGCCCACCTGTACTCTATTTGATTTATTTGATTCTCTTTCTCTGTTTATGCTCTTTTCTCTTTAGTAACAATTTTAAGCATCCCTTTGCCTTGAAATTTCCCCATCCCTCCTCTAGATCAAGGAAATACTAATACAAAAGAGCAATAACAATAACACTAAAGATCCCACCAGAAAAATCTACTAGAACTGATAAACTCAGTAAAGTCACAGGATACAAAATTAATATAAATGGAGATCTATTGCTTTTCTACCCACTAATAATGAAGTAACGGAAACAGAAATTAAGAAGGCAACCCCATCTATAATTACACCAAAAATAATAAAATATCTATGAATAACTTAACCAAGGAGGTGAAAGATTTGTACTCCACAAACTATAAAATACTGATGAAAGAAACTGAAGATAACACAAACTGAAAAATATTCTATGTTCATGGACTAGAAGACAAATATTGTTAAAATGCCCATGCTACCCAAAACAATGTATAGATTTAATGTAATCCCTATCAAAATATCAAAAATATTTTCTACAGAAATAGAACAAATAATCCTAAAATTTGTATTGAACCACAAAAGACTTTAATAGCCAAAGCAATCTTTGCAAACAAGAAGAACAAATGTAGAGGTATCACAATCTTAAACTTCAAGATATAATACAAAGCTGTAGTTATCAAAAAGTGCAGTACTGGCACAAAAACAGACACAAGGATCAACAGAACAGAATAGAAAACCCAGAAATAAACCCACATTTTTATGGTCAATTAACTTCAACAAGGAGGCAAAAATATACAATGGGAGAAAGAGTCTTTTCAATCAATAAATAGTGTTGGGAAAACTGGTCAACTACCCGTAAAAGATGAACCTGGACCCCTTGCTTACACCATACACAAAAATAAACCCAAAATGGATTAAAAAAAAACTAAATGTGAGACCTGAAATCATGAAATTCTTAGAAGAAATCATATGCAGTAAATTCTTTGACAGCAGCCATAGGAATTTTTTCTAGATATGTCTCCCATGGCAAGGGAAACAAAAGCAAAAGGAAACTATTGAGACTACACCAAAATAAAAAGCTTCTGCACAGCAAAGGAAACTAGCAACAAAACATTTTCTCAGTCCCTTCCTAGAAATCTTAGGTGTAGGCCCATAATGTTACAAATTTTTCGGTTAAAATAAATGCCAGGACTTTGTGACCCTTTGCCAATAGAACAATATTTTTGTTCTCCTTTAAAATAATCCATGTAGTTTAGAAGATACTAATATTTTTAGAAACAATGTCTCCTCTTTAGATAATTCAAATAATTTATAGTGTGGTAGAAACATGTAGCTGAGAACTGTAGTATTTCTAATCTCTGACCAGTGAGTTTTAGGAAATCTAACCTCAGCTCTATTGAGCTTTAGGAAAATTGTAGTAGGCAGAATAATAACCTCCTAAAGATGTCTATATCCTCATCCCTGGAAACTGTGAATATCTTACCTTTCATGGAAAAGGGGACTTAAAATTATGATTAAGGTTAAGAACCTTGAGAGGGGTGGATAATTTTGGATTGTCTGGGTGGGATCAACCTAATCACCTGAGTCCTTGAACAGACTTTTCCTGACTGTGGCCAGAAAAGAAAGATACCACAGAAGAATGATCAGAGATATGCAATGATGTTGGCTTTGAAGTTGCAATAAGCAGGTTATAAACTAAAAGAACGTAGTGGCCTCTTAAGCTGGAAAAGGAAAGGAAACATATTCACCTCTAGAGCCACTGGAAAGGAACAAGTGTGAGTTGATATCTCAAGGTAGTTTGATTTGCATTTACCTGATGATGAGTGATGTTGAGCATCTTTTCCTGCATCTGCTAGCCATCTGTATGTTTTCTTTGAAAAATGTCTGTTCATGTCTTCTGACCATTTTTAATTGGAATTTGTTTTTTAAGTGTTGAGTTGTATAAGTTCTTTCTATATTTTGAATACTAACCCTTTATGGGATATGTCATTTACAAATATCTTCTCAGACAGGGAATACATTTTATCAGCCATAGTTTATTTGCCCAGATTACTGTAAATATCCTAGTAGGCCCAGGCTTTATGTACTTATGGGAAATCATTGTTATTGGTATCTTTTTTCCCTTGTTGTTGTTAACATACACCAAAGAATCCCTCTTTTTCATATTTCTAAGTATCTACTTGCCTATATTGAGTTAATTTTTAGTTATTTAAAACGTCTCCACCTCTCTTATTTTTGTAGTCTTCTAGAAAAGAAGTTGGTTCTCAAAAATTCTTTTAACCACGATAAAAGCATATATTGATAGCGTTTAAAAACTACAGGGTATGGCCCTTTTGCTTCCCTAGCCTACGGCTGATACACACATTTTCAGTATTGGTGATACAGTTTGAAGATGTTGTGTGCTTCAGAAAACAGTTCTTGTGGCAATAACGTATGCAATAAGCATGCTAATAACTTCAGTGAGTTTAAAGTTATTGTTAAGGTATAAAATAAGGTGAATAACAAATAAACATTGTATTCTGCCTTTTGAAAACAGCTAGGCTTAGCATCCTGGTCTTAACTGAAATAGATCAGGAAAAGCAAACAAATAACTACAGTATCAAATAATCTACAAGAAGCATTTAAACTGATAGTTAAAGCCCAGATTGTACTAAAACTGGCAAAATCTCCATTTAACATTTTTAGCTATTGATGCTTATTAAAACACCTAGAATTATATTCATTCTATTAACATTCTTTGTGTTGGGCATCAGAGACTGAGTGTAAACAAGATATAAAAGGCTCATATTGTCAGATTTAATGTCTAGATTTATCTTTTTATACTCGGTTTTTGGTATATTTGGCTGGGTACCTGTACCAGTGGGAATGAATGTGACCTGATACTACATCTATCTTTGGTTTGAAGTAATGTACCTCAATTTTTCTTTTTAAAATCAAAACTTCAAATGATGAGGTGGCTTTTCTAAATGTTCTTTTCCCAGAGAAAGAGGGTTTCATGATCTCCGTGATATCCTTTATAATTGACCTTATAATTTTAGAAGACAATGAATTATAGTTTCAGTAAAAATATGTGGTATTTTAGATAGGAAGTTAGAAGACATACTTTTCTACGTAATTAAAAGGAAAAATGGACTCTAATGTTAATCCAAACTACAAGTCTCTCTACAATTTTTTTCTTCGACCTTTCAGTGATTACATTTTTATCAAAGACTATTTTTTGATGTTTTAATCTAAAAAAATTAAAAATGCATTTCTTACCTTAAAGTACATTCATAATGTATAAATATGTATTGATCTATCTTTTAAAAATTGCATTTTTATAACACAGACACACAACACCTTAAACGGAATTGCTCTCATTCAATAAATTAGAGTTAACAGAGTCTATAACACACTATAATAATAATAGGAAGGAGGTATTCCATAGAGGTTAAAAATCTGTGATATGCACTTAAATAGATTTGGATTTTGTGATAGAATAATGGTAACTCAAAAATGTCCATGTAATACTAATCCCTCACACCTGTGAATACGCCACTATATCTGGTAAAGCAGTGTTTGCAGTTGTAATTCCGTTAAGGATCTTGAAATTGAGAGATTATTTTGTTTGTCGAGGTAGGTTAAATGTAATCATGAGGGCCCTTGTAAGAAGTAGACAATTGAAGGATAAAAATAAAAAATCAAAGAAGGATATGTGAGGACAGAGGCATAGGTCAGAGTGAAGCAAGTGCTGATATGGAAAATGGAAGTGACTCACAAACAACAAAGCAGGGTAACCTCCAGGAGCTTAAAAAAAAAAAAAAAAAGGATTTATACAGTTCTTCAGAGATTCCAGAACAAATACAGCTTTTCAGACTCCTTGATTTTTAGCCCAGTGAAATCTGTGATCTCCAGAGCTATAAGATGATAAATTTGAGCTCTTTTAATGTACTAAGTTTGTGGTTTGGGGTTACAGCTGCACTAGGACACTGACATAGATTCTAATCTCATTTTCAACATCTGCCAAAAAATGGAAACCAGCTTTTTATGAGTTTAAGAATAGTTGGTCCGTGGGATGCCTGGGTGGCTCAGTTGGTTAAGCCGCTGCCTTCGGCTCAGGTCATGATCCCAGCATCCTGGGATCGAGTCCCGCATCAGGCTCCTTGCTCAGCAGGGAGCCTGCTTCTCCCTGTGCCTCTGCCTGCCACTCTGTCTGCCTGTGCTTGCTCTCTCTCCCTCTCTCTCTGACAAATAAATAAATTTAAAAAATTTAAAAAAAAAAGAATAGTTGGTCCTAAGGTAATGAGGGCCTTAAGTTTTAAAAACTTTTATAATGAAGATTATTTTAAAAAATACATGGTCCTTGGAGAAAAGACTAATTCTAAGATCATAAATGGATAAGAGATATGTGATGGCACACTGTAGTACCAAGGTATAATTCATGTAACTGCTGGTAAAGCAGTTATATGCTATGTGAGCAGGTAAATATCATGTCCTCATCCACGACATGCATATATAATTAATGCTGGCACTGAATCATAGTTACTGTGTAGCTTTAAAATACATTTCAACACGACATGAAAGGAAGCTACTACTACTTTTATTTAATTGGGAATTGATGTCATTGAGAATCCAATCAGAATGGAGTATAGTAGTAAGTAGTCAAGTAGTTAAAATAAGGATAGTTTAGTAGAAAATAAATTACCTAGGTGATGGAAAAGCTAAGAAGACACAAGGAGAAACTGAGGATACTCTGAAATTAGCAATAGCAGAACACAACCCTTAAACTGCTAAGAAAAAGGGAAGATTGGGACCTTGGGGTTGGGGTCATGCTACACGAGTTGTAACCATGGCCTGTCACTTGGGCTGGAGCTAATGCTGGAAAATTTTATAAGGGAGAAGAAGGATATTATATATCAATTGTGTGTGTGTGTGTGTGTGTGTGTGTGTTTCTTTATTTTCTAAATCTACATTTTCTTTATCCACTCATCAGTATTATACCACCTACAGTAATAGTGAATATACCACCCACAGTATTAGTGAATATTAAATTGTTTCCATGTCTTGGTTATTATAAATAATGCTGCAAAAAACACGAGGTTGCAGATATCTTTCTGAATTAGTGTTTTGTTTCCTTCAGATAAATATCCAGAGAGGAATATCTGGATCATATGGTAGTTCTATTTTTACTTTTCTGAAGAACACGACTCTGTTAACTCCCACTAGTACCTCTCGTTAACACAAAACAAATTGAAAGCCAGCTAAAACTGCAGCCAAAGAAACCTAGTATCAGGTCCTCTGCTGTGCCAAGCAGAAGAGGGAGGGTCTAGGAAGGGATCTGAGAGCAACTGGCACTGGATAAGCATAGCATTCAAGGTTACGAAAACACTTGAAAAAGATTCCCCCTCTTAACTCTTGGATATGTTGAGGAACCTAGAGTATCTTTTGAAAAATAGGGATTCTATAAAAAGGAATGCATTTTTTAAGTTATAATGATAATTAAAACTGAAGTGCATAAAAGTAAGACTTCCTCTCATGTAAAGCTCCTTCCTATTTCGCCTGTCTGAAGAACACCAGCCTGATATATTGCACACGTTGGAAAAAATATAAATAAAAACCTGCATTTCCTCTTATCTGGGTTGTCCATGTATAACTTGACCACTGTAACTCAGAAAGTTAATTTACAAATTAGAAAGATATAGGTAAAATTCCCAAATGATTTTTTAGATGAGAGTTTTATGGACACAATTGTTTAAGGGGTGCTATTAGGTTAACATAAAATATTATTATATTATAGTCTATAATCTAGTGATCTGTCTATAGTCATAATCTAGTCATATTTTTCATATTTCCACATTTAAGATAGATCTAATTATTGACTTCATGTGATAGAGGTAAATCTTGAAATATCAGTAGTTTTAAAAGTGAAGACTATAAAGTTGGTGATTTTGTTAGGTGTGTTTCTCTGTTGCTATATGTAATCATTTCACACATAAAATTGTCATTGACATTTTAGGTCAAAAATTGAAGTACAATGTATGCCAATTAGTGGGCAATAATAATTTTCCTAGATTATAACAAGTACCCAGTATCCACATGATTGTGCAAAAATAATCAAGACATAATCTGTCTCTCAGTATTTATCAAGCTTTTCCCTCCTTGATCCATCAGAACTGTGACAGACTTCATGCCCATCTGTCATAATCAATTGAATGTTTTTCAGCTGACAGACTAAAAGCACATGGGGGAATTCCTAGATGATATGATGGCCAGCATTCCCTTCTGTCAGAAAATTGCAAGGTAGACTAAGAATTCATTTCACCTATGACAAGTGATTAAGTATTTTATTTCCTTAAAGTTACAAAGGAGAATTTTCTGCCCTTATCCATTGTTCTGCCATGTTAGGGAATTTCCGTATTTTATTTACAAATCCCACAGCATATTTTTTATTTCTCCTGCAAGGTGTGTCCATTATTTGAAATGTCTCTTTACAGCATGAATTAACCAGACCCCTTTAATTCAGAACTAGAAAGATAAATTCCCCAATTTAGTTTGATAAGGTTATACATTCATTTGTAATATATTGAACTTATGCCATGTAATTTTTATCTTAATGAATTTACAATCTGATAAGAAAGATAAACATATAAACAAAGTATTACCATTCAGAGAACTGTATGTAAAAATGGACTTAAGAGTAAAGTTAGTATTTTAATAATTAGTTGTGGGGAATTTCTGTCTGATGATGAAAGAAGTCTTCATAAGAAGCAAAGCTTACCTTTTAATGGAAATGAGCTTCAATTTGAAAATCAGTACAAGTGTTTATCACATGAGTGAGGATGTGTTTTCCACCTCATTTGTACAGTCGCAATAAAATTAGACATGAACATAAGCCTTGGTTTTTAGTATAGGAATGCTGAAACATTGGTTTTAACATCTGAAGTCAGCCCAAATCTGCTCTTGCCTTAGCTGCAACAGTTGGTACCTCAAGGGAATACTTAAATCAACATTTTTGTCCCTGATATCCCTGAATATCAATCATTTTCAAACCATCCAAAAAATAATTTTTGTGCACACAATAAAATTAAGATGCAGATAAAAATTCAGAGATAATTTTGCCACCAAAAAGCCAACTGCTCCATTGTTCCACCTCTAACTCCAAGTCTAAGGGCTAATCTTTTCCCACTGATTTTGTAAAAACATGTAAAGTTACATATATTCAAGGAATATGTAATAATAATATATTCATAGAATATATCCATGAAAATTCCATTATCACTACGATTAAATCTCTTAAATTCTAGGGGTGAACCCAAGAAGTGTCTTTATACTCATCAGTTTATACTAGAGATTAAGGAAATCTTACTAATATAGTGACATTCCCATCAATCTAACTCTATACTAGCAATCATAGTGAAAAATATATCTTCATTCTACTCACGCCTCAGTGAAAAGTGAGCAACCATCTAGCACAGAAAAATGCATTATTTAGCACTAGTGCCTATATTAGTACTCTAGCAGCTGTCAGTGTGAAGAAATTATTGTGAAGCATTTGATTGCCCAACTTTGTTTTGATTTTTAATGAGTAACCTGGGCTGAATATTACGAGTTATTTTCTTCAGCATCTTTGATAAGACCACATGTTTTTATAGGAAACAACAGGTATTGGTGAGGATGCAGAGGAAGTATAATATATATATATTACCAATTGTTTTCTTTAGCATCTTTGATACACTACTTCTTAAACTAAGCACATAAACCAGCTTTTCATTAATTTCTCCTTTCCAATATTTTCCTTTTCTTTTTTATTATATATCTATGTCTTCTTCACCATTATTCATTTTTACTTTCTTTTATTTAAAAAATTTTGTTGTGCATTTTTAAAAAATAAGTATTAAGATTTTTACTGAGGAGGGCATGTAATGGTATACGCACGCATTAGTCTCAGCTTTAAAAGATTCACTCTGATGGCAGAGGCTTTAACCCACTGAGGCACCCAGGCACCCCTCAAAAGATTCACTCTTACCTATCATCAAGAGAAAGCCACTATTAGAGTAAGTCTATAATAAAGAAGAAAATTGACTGTTTAGGGTTGAATTGTGTCTTCCAGAAAGATATGTTGATGTCCTAACCCCTGTATCTGTGAATGTGACCTCATGGACATAATCTTTAGAGAGGTAATCAAGTTAAGATGAAGTCATTAGGGTGGGCCCTAATTCAATATGACTGGCATTCTTGGAGGAAACTCTATGTGAAAGAGACACAAAGAAGGAAATGCCATGAGACAATGGAGGCAAAGATCGAGATGTTTTGGCTGAAAGCTAAGAAATGCCAAAAATTCCTAGTAAACCACTGGAAACTAGGAAGAGGCAAGGAAAGATTTCCTCTATAGGTTTCAGAGGGAATATGGCCCTGACAATACCTTGACTTTAGAAGTCTACTTCCTGAATTGTGAAACAATAATTATCTATTGTCTTAAGCCAACCAATTTGTGGTACTTTCTTATGACAGTCCTTGGTAAACTAGTACCCCACCAAACAAAAACTGTGGCCTACACAGATTTTTTCAGTTATTATTTTCTGATTGAAACACTCATGCTAGTAGTCTTTCAGTAGTGCCTCTATAACTTCATAAATGTACTGATCTATATTGTTTTAAATGAGTTGTCGGAGGAAAGATCCTAACAATAAATGAGGTACATTTTCTGGCCCACGTGAGTATTAGGATATGAGGAAGATATACCTCTTATTCTCTGTGTGTTTTTTTCTTAAGATTTTATTTATTTATATGACAGAGAGACATAGCAAAAAATGGAGCATATGCAGGAGGAGTGAGAGATGGAGAAGCAGGCCTCCCACTGAGCAGGGAGCCTGATGTGGGGCCCAATCCCAGGACCCCAGGATCACGGATCAAGGATCATGCCTTGGAGCCGAAGGCAGACAATTAACAACTGAACCACCCAGGCACCCCTCTGTGGTTGTTTTTTAATTTTTTAAAGATTATTTATTTATTTATTTATTTATTTATTTATTTTAGAGAGAGAGAGAGAAAGCAAGCCTGAGATGGGGGAGGTGTATAGAGGGAGAGGGAGAGAGAATCTGAAGAGGATTCCATGCTGAGCTCGGAGCTTGTTGCAGGATTGGATCCTACAACCTCAAGATCATGACCTGAGCCAAAACCAAGAGTCTGACACTCAACTGTCTGAGCCACCCAGGCCTGCCACTTCCACTTTCTTAGGAATCAGTATTGTGAGTCATCCTTCTATGATTTACTTCAAGATTTTATCTTCTGGTTTACTACAAAAATTACCTTAATGTGTATTTTGGTTTGAAGGCATTCTTTAGTTTCAGTAAAGATGAAGATTCACACCATTTTTGTTTGATCTGTTCATTTCTCTAGACTTTTATGTGGAAATATCACATTTCCATAATCTTGTATATCTTTTCTTTTCCAGAAGTAAGCTTTTTGATAGAAGGACCTATGCTTATTTATCTTTGTGACTTTCACATCTCAAAGAGTACTTGGAACCTTGTAAGCATAAAATAAAAATGGATTAAAAGGATGAGTGCTATCCATTTGTTCCTTCATCAAATGACAGCGAAGTGAAAAAAATTCTCAAAGATATAAAATATTTGACAATGGAATATATAGTATTTCATATGACTTTTCATTATATAAAAAGATATGGTAACTTGAATATAACATCCAGCATTAAAGGGAAATGAATTTTCTAGCATGGGTTGGCTACATTTAAAAGGATGCATTTTTATTTGTTTCTGAGGGTAGTATCTATTTTTAATTGGTATTTTCATGGTTTCTAAATTTTTACTTAGCAATTTTTACCAGAGGAATAGTAACTGCATTACTATTGAGAATTAGGATTTAGAATCCAAGTTCCATTTCTATTAAACTTGGTGCATTAGTGTTTTCCAGTCAGTTAAACAGGCCAGTACCATATTCACCCAAGACTGATGGGAAGACAGCACTTAGTTTTAGAATTCTTGATGGATGAATGATAGCAATCCATAAACCCCACTGAGCATATATACAGCATCAAAGTCAATGAATCAAATTCTGTTTTATCTATTACCTATCTAATAGAAAGTTCATTTTAATACCTAGTCATTAGGGACTTGACTTTGAATAAAAGAACACTTATTTAGGAAATAGTATCTACCGTTAATAATTATGTTCTTTTCCTGCCTTTATTTACCCTAAATATTTATTTTAAAAACCTAAACATAATTAGCACTCTCCAAAAAGTCCTTGATCATATTTTGTAAAAATCACTGAACATAAATTTTTGCATTGCTTGTCCAAATTTCACAAATAACACACATGTAGAAAAAACATTTAAAAAGGATATATATATATATATATGTGTGTGTATATATCGATATATACATATCTATTTATCTATCTATCTATATCTATCTATCTTAGATCTTCCAAGATAATGAATGGAAAGCCGGAACGAAAATGTTTCTGAAGGACTATCTGTAACATTATTACAAGTGAAAACACTATTGTTTTTATGGGTTGTGATTTTTTTCCTGTGTGTTAAACACTCTGGCTTCCCGTATTTTTTACTGACTAGCTGTTAAGGAATTGACTCTTACCCATTTTTTTAATTCCCATTTTGAAAATGCCCATCGAGATAAAATATTCTTTATTAGTGGAAAGATAGAAGTGTCATCTAAGTTTTTCCAGACAGATGTTTTCATGCTAAGAAACTGGAATTCCTGAGGTTAGTGATACAAGTATGGAGTGGATTCATCATCTCAAAATCTGTTTTTGAGACTGATCTTGATCTTAAAATTTGCCAGGTACCTCTCGTTTCTCATCCTGATTCATTTTTTCAATCTGCAATATATTCCCATATTATTCCAATTAAAATACATTTTTATTATGTTGTATTAGTCACAATGGGAGGAGATTATGCTGAGTGAGATAAGTAAAGCAGAGAAAGTCAATTATCATATGGTTTCACTTACTTGTGGAGCATAAGGAATAACATGGAAGACATTAGGAGAAGGAAGGAAAAAGTGAAGTGGGGAAAATTGGAGGAGGATATGAACCATGAGAAACTGTGGACTCTGAGAAACAGAGGGTTTTGAAGGGAAGGGGAGTAAGGGATTGGGAGAGCCTGGTTGTGGTTATTAAGGAAGGCATGGATAGCATGGAGCACTGGGTGTTATACGTAAACAGTGAATCCTAGAACACTACATTACAGGGCAGTTTTTTAAAGCTACATTTAAAACTACAATGTACATTAGAGAGTAAATGAAAAAGTACATTTTTCTATGAAAACTCAAAGACAATTCAAGAAAAAAATCTTGATAAACCTGGATTTGTCTGTGATTTTTAAAATAAAATGCCAAAAATAAGTTATATGAAAAAAATGATAAGTTGGACTTCATTAAAATTAAAAATTTCTGATCTGACAAAAATACTGTTAAGAGAATGAACAGATAAGCCACACACTAGGGGGGATATAGTTTCAAAACCCATGTGTAATAAAGAACTATTATCCAAAATATATGAAGAACTCTTAAAGTCAACAAGAAATAAACAATGCAATTAACAAATGGGCAACAGCTCTGAAAAAAACAACTCACCAAAGAGGATGTCAGAAGTCAAGTAGCATGTGAAAAGATGCCCAATACCAAATGCCTCTAGGGATATATAAACTAAAACAATGAGATACCAATATAACACCAATTAGAATGGCTAGGATCCAAAACACTGATAACACTAAATGCCAGAGAGGATGTGGAAAAATAAGAATTCTCATTTATTAAATTGAGAATGGTAGAGCCACTGTGGAGGGAAGTTTGGTAGTTTGTTACAAAACTTAAACATTCTCATACCACAGGAGCCAATAATCATGCTCACTGATATTTACCCAGAGGAGTTGAAAGCTAATGTTTGCATAAAAACCTGCACACAAATGTTTATAGCAGCTTTATATACAATCTCCCAGACTTGGAAGCAACCAAAATGTTCTTCAGTAAGTAAATGTGATATATATATATATATATATATATATATATATATATATATATATATGGTCAGTATTAGATATATATTAGATATATATCTATATCTATGTATATATCAGTATTAGCCATAAAAAAGAATAAAATCTTGCCATTTGCAATGACCTGGATGGAGTAGAGATTATTATGCTAAGTGATATATGTCAGAGAAAGATAAATATCATATGATTTCACTCATATGTGGACTTTAAGAAACTAAATGGGCAAAGAGAAAAAAAAGAGGGAGAGGCAAACCAAGAAACAGACTGTTACCTGTAGAGAAAAAACTGATGGTTACCAGGATGGGTGGATGGGTTATATAGGTGTTGGGGATATAGAGGTCCAGGATAGATATGCTGTAATTAGCCCTGACTACTGTAAGGAAGTACTGAATCACTCTATCATACACCTGAAATTAATATTATACTGTATGTTAACGAACTGGAATTTAAATAAAAACTTTTTAAAAAGCAAATGGATTAGCAAATTGTACTATATCCACATAATGGGATAGTATTCAGTAATAAAAAGAAATGAGCTACCAAAACCAGAAAAAACACTGAAGAATCTTAAATGCCCATTACTTAGTGAAAAAAATTCCAGAAGGCTCCATATTTTGGATTTCAACTAATAACATTTAGGGAATCTCTAGAGACAATAGAAAGATAATTGGTTGTCAGGGGTTTTGGGGGGCAGGAGAAATGAATAGGTGGAACCCAGGGCATTTTCAGTGCAGGAAAAATTTTCTGTATGTTATAATGATAGTAGATACATGTTATTGTACATTTGTCAAAACTCATAAAATGTACAACACATAGAATAATCCTATTATAACTATAAGCTAATAATACTTAAGATTATCTCATCAGTTGTAACAAGTGTATCATTCTATTTTAATAATGTTAATAATAGGGAAAACTAGAGGAAGGTATTAAATGGTATATTGGAACACTGTACTTTCGGCTCAATTTTTCTGTAAAGTTAAAACTGCTTAAAATAATAAAGTCTATTTATTTAAAAATAATTAATCAACATTCAAAATAAATAAGTATAAAAGAAATTTAATAACTTAAAAATATATTTGTACATTCATAGCACTTGTATTTTTGAGATTATTACAGCAAAGAAACCATAGTGGTACTTTTTAAAATATCCTGCATACAATCTCAAAAGACATGACTATAAAATTTGTTGAAACTGAAACCAGTCCATTTTGAGTAACTTAATTATAATTAAGTAAGGATCTATTTTTATAAGTGATGCTGACAACTCGACAAATTACAAGTGTAAGTTATTCTTTTTTTTTTTTAAAGATTATTTATTTATTTATTTGACAGACAGAGATCACAAGCAGGCAGAGAGGCAGGCAGAGAGAGAGGAGGAAGCAAGCTCCCCGCTGAGCAGAGAGCCCAATGCCAGACTCAATCCCAGGACCCTGAGATCATGACCTGAGCTGAAAGCAGAGGCTTTAACCCACTGAGCCACCCAGGCGCCCCGTAAGTTATTCTTTTCATCCACCTGCCCTTACCCTTTATAAACACAATCATAAAGACAGGATCTTGAATATCTAGAAAGAAACATTTAGCAATAGTGTAACTAGACAAATATCAACAGAGATTTGCAAAACAATTATTTTTTTAATAGATGCTCAGAACTTCCACACAAAGTAACTAACAACCGATTTAATATTTTAATCAAAATTTAAAAATAAAATGGACAATTCTATATTACACAAATAGAGTATAGCACTATTAAGTCCCAAATCTGTATTAGGCACATTCTAGTATAGTGAGTAAAACTTTAGCCACTGAAAAGGAGGAAATTTTACGGCTGTGCATCTGTTCTTTTCATTGCTCCTGTCTGGAAGGCCTTATTTTTGATGTTGCCTCTTCCCATTCTTTCATTGTTGCCTAAAGTAAAATTGGGAGATATTTACTCAGACTTCCTAGGTAAAATTTACAACTCCCTTCTTGTGCCATTTCTAGATCCTCTTTAGGCTTATATTATGACTATGATAACACACAGGTAAACACACATATGTCTGCTTTCAATGATATGTAAGAGATCTATTTAATCTTACATTAATAAACAATTTATATTTAGAAGTGAATTCCACTATGTTCCTCTAACTGGTCCTTACTCTGAACTCTTTTTTTTTTAAGGCAAAACTTTTTAATAAGTTATTTACAGCTATTACAAAGAGAAATTAAAAATAAATTTTAATGGTCCCTGTGAAATTTAATTTCCTTTTTTTCATTTTTTTTTCACACATTACTTTTCTTTTTTTTTAAATTTCTTTTTGCATAACAGTATTCATTGTGTTTGCACAACACCCAGTGCTCCATGCAATACCTGCCCTCCTTAATACCCTGAACTCTTTAATTTGATCCAATGTCACAAAGTGTTAAGACAGATTACTGAAATAGATATAACCAAAAAATAAGTAAAATAGAATGGCATAGTCACTGCAGGGCAGTCATACTTTCCATAATTTCAGGTGATGTTCTTAATTTTACTTAATGATTTATATATCATCTAGATGAGAAGACGAGAAAAATTAAGGTTACAATATGTTATAGTCAACATATTTAAGGCATAATATTTGATATAAAAAAGGACAAAAATAAAATCATTGTAGAAAAGTGAGACAGAGTTGTTGCATCAAATACATATAATAAAATCCTAAATGCTTGAAAAATTATCCGTATGCCAAACTAAATTTCTGCATATGGATGAGCCAGACTTTGGATATAGCTAATTTACTGCAGATCACTGTAGTAGTCTCTATTACACTGCAGTAAAATTGATCAAGGAAAGTATGTGAGTTTATGAATCAATAAGTTAACAATGATCTGTATCAAAAGTCCTATACTGAGTAGAAATACAAGAAAATATTAACTCTAAACAATTTTACATATTTGAATTTTATCCCATAAGATTTTAATGAAAAACAAATTTAAGGATTAATTTGTAGTTCATATTAATGCATATATTTCTGAAGTATATTTTTCTAGGGTAAGACAATACCATGTTTTTATATACTTGATTTCCAGCACAAATGGTTCAGGAAGGAGTACTGACAAATTATTTGGAAGTAGTTCTGATCCCATCAGGATGCAATTCCAAATATTTGCATTTGCTTTCCATTTGATGATAAAGTTGCTATTTTTTCACATACAAAAAAAAACCTGGGAAGACCTCAAATAACCAAAACAATCTTGAGAAATAAGTATAGAGTTGGAAATACTATATTTCTTGAATTCAAATTATATTACCAAGTTAGAGTAATCAAACCTAGATTATACTGGCTGATATAAAAACAGACACACAGATAAATAAATAAATAAAGTCTAGAAACAACATATACAGCCAACTAATTTTTGACAAGGATGCTAAGAATACACAATGGGGAAAGAATAGTTTCTTTAATAAGTGGTGATGGATATCCACATGCAATAGAATGAAAGTGGACCTTTATATTTCACCATACACAAAATTAAAGTCAAAATGTATTAAAGACTTAGATGTAAGACCTGAAACCATAAATTTTGATAAGAAAACATTGGGGAAGATCTCCTTGACACTGGCCATGGCAAAGATTTTTTGGACTTGACATCAAAAGTGCAGGGTGCAAAAGAAAAAATTAAACAAGTGAGACTATATCAAACTAAAAAGCTTCTACACAGCAAAGAAAACAATCAACACCATGAAAAGACAACTTACAGAATAGGAGAAAATACTTGCTAACTATGTATCTATAAGAAGTTAATATCCAAAATAGATAAGGAACTCACATAATTAAACAAGAACAACAATAACAAAATCTGATTAAAAAACAGGCAAAGAACCTAAATAGACATTTTCCAAAGAGGATTTACAAATGGTCAATAGGCATATGAAAGGGTGCTCCAACATCATTAATCATCAGGTAAATACAAGTCAAAGACAATGAGATATCATCTTACACCTATTAGGAAGGCTATTATTATTATTATTTTTATCTTGAACTTCATAAAATCCATCTATGAAAGACCCACAGCAAACATCATCCTCAATGGGAAGAAGCTCACAGCCTTCCCGTTGACATCAGGAACATGACAAAGATGCCCACTGTCACCACTCTTGTTCAACATAGTATTAGAAGTCCTAGCAACAGCAATCAGACAAAAAGAGAAATAAAAGGTATCCAAATTGTCAAGGAAGAAGTCAAACTCTCTCTCTTTGCAGATGACATGATACTCTATATGGAAAACCCAAAAGACTCCACCCCCAAACTACTAGAACTCATACAGCAATTCAGTAACGTGGCAGGATATAAAGTCAATGTACAGAAATCAGTGGCTTTCTTATACACTAACAATGAAAGTACAGAAAGGGAAATTAGAGAATCGATT